>VXAY01001109.1:270451-316719 GCA_013399855.1 Oxyruncus cristatus | reverse complement strand
AAAAAAAAAAAAAAAGTTAAAGTGCAAAAGAAAACCTCTTATTTGTTTAAATTCATTAACTGGACTAAACTCATTCCTTGTTCCACTAGATTTTACCAATATGATCTATCTTCAGGGCCTCTGCTAGAGAACAGTGGCAGACAGACAATATCTTGCCCTGCAGATTTAGCACAGCCAGAAAAAAACAAGGGGTTAAACAGCTGGAGAGATAGTAAAACTAGGGACTGCAGAGTGCACAAATTCAGTACATCTCTGCAAGAGCATCTGCCAGCAAGAATCCTTCCTTGAACACACCTCGCAGGGAGCAAACTCCTTCAGATGCACTGGCCCACATCCACTCCCTCACCACTGAGCCCACATTGGCACAGCTCACTGCAGAGTAACTTCCCTGTCTTGTGACAGAATATGTCAAGGCCTTTTATTTTGCTAATGAGTTCTGTCTGTCTGTTTTAGTAATTCTAGCTGCTGCTCTGAAATGGAAATTTTGTTTCTCAATTACTGTTAATTTTTACTTGGAACATATCTGCAAGCACTTTTGATCCAGGTGGAAAGAGGCAATCACTCTAAAGGGTGACCTCAATCTATCAGGAGTTGGTTTATTTTTAGACTATGATTGTTAGTTGTGTAAACAATATGGCAAGTTGAGCTTGCAGTTTCCCAAAGAATCAATCAGAGAATCATGCACTAGCAAAGCAGTGTAATGTTAAGACATCCCCTTGGCAACTAGATGACTACCGAGCTAATAGGCAAAGAAACACATGTACAGAAAAAAATCTTGTGCATGCTGTCATCCAGTTTGAAAATAGTGTAATAATTCAAAAGCCTAGGCATTAAGGAGAACAGTTGCCTACAGCAAGCAACAGCTCTGTGAGGTAAAATGGTTAGGTAATATCATAGTGTGTCAGCAGGCAGCAAGAAGTCACTCATTTTGTCAGATGTTCAGGAGCAAAATGCCACCTCTAAACTTTATTAAAAGAGCATGACTACTAAGTTTGGGACACCAGCACTATGGCCACTAAGCTTAGCTTACTCAGAGGTCATGCATGACCGCAGTCCCCACGTCCTCCTGCAGCTGCCATCAGCTCTGTTCCCTGATCATCTCTGCAATGCAAACCACAGTAAGAGGTGCTGCTTGTCATATCCCGAAAGAAGAAAGCCTGGAAGATAAGGCTTGGTTCCACTAACTCTTCAAGATTAACATGATTCCTTTCTTCACCACCTAATTTAACCTGAGAAAACACCTTACTGTCCTGCACGAGGACAACATTTGAGGGAACTCTCAATGTTAGCACCGACGTGTCTGAGTTGTAGATAACCTCTGGTTTCTCCTCCATGAGCATGGTCCATAAGCTAGCAAAGCATTATGTCTTCTCTCATCAGCCAGATGAAGCTCATCCTTCAGATGACTGTCTCAGAAAGCAGTCATCTGAAGAAGAAGAGAGAGCATCTCAAGAGAAGAGAGAGAAGCAAGGCACTATAAAGGCCCAATTCTACATCAGTCTGTGATAAAGTTGTCATTACAGTTGTCCTCCTGCAGCTCTGAAATTTTTGTTCTGTAGAGAACAGATATTCCCTGCAGAGGATAAATGAATGGAAAGAAACACATACCACCGAGTCTCCTAGATCTCTGTATTTGCACATATTTCCTTACCTTTCCGGTAGGCATGGGTCCTCTCAGGAGACCCATCTGCTACTGTAGGGGTGAAGCACAGCATCTCTCAGGCCAGCTGAGCACCATTCTTCTTTCAAGGAAAGTAGATGCAGTACCATTCCCAAATCACAGTGTACTGTCAAAGGAGCATATCAAGAATTTGCCTCATTTTTTCTTGTTTTCCCTAGTTTCTGCTCTTTTGAACTGGATGGGCCAATTGGTTTCCCACAGCAGCAGCAAGCTAGTCATTAAAACAATTTAAATCCAGGCTGGTACAGCAGGCAATGCAGGAGCTCTGCAACAAGTATCAATGTTTATAGCACCTGAGTCATGGGCTCAAATATGGTTCAAGGAAGGAAGTTACAAATGCTTTGTGATAAATACCCTACACATTTAAAAAAATGAAAAAGTATCCTGTTCAGCTAAGTTGAACAGCAAGTTGGCACGAACATGATCCTGAAGTAATGATATTTGTTCCAAAACAGGATGCTGTCTCAAGGACAAATCTTCTCTGATGTCAATGAAAAGGGGGACAGCTGCAGAGAAGTTCTCAACCTCTGCTTTCTCCTCTTCATTCTTAAGCAGTCAAAAGCAGTTGGAAAAAACTCCTTCAATTTTCATATCTGCACTATCTAAATTTATTTTGTTTCCACACCTGCTTTATGGAATGACTGTATGGGGCCATAGTACAGCCTACGCTCACCCAGTTGCATAAAATCTGTTCCTAAAGAAAGTGGATGTCAAATTCTCAAAGAGCAAAGAGAAATCCTAACAGCAAGCTACAACACAACCCAAAGCCTGTCAAAGGTGTTCTTATCAACAGCATGAGTTCAGCTGCATAGGTCCTTACAGCCTGCAGTTTTCTGGTCCACAGTTCATAATTATTTTTTCTGAATTCTCCCTGCTGCTCTGAGCTCTGTATTACCTATGCTGAAGCCTATAATGAATAAAGGATATGTCTCACAGTTGTTGCTTTCACCATTACCCCATAAATTACTGCATGGAACTACATGTACTGCTTAAGCCTGTAACACCATTTGCAGAAGAAAATAAAGAAAAAAATAGTGCAAAGGGACAGTGAAACTAATGATGAATGACAGAGCTCCCTTCTGCCATACCTGACTCCTAGATCAAATTAAAGCAGAAGAATATAATTTGCTTCTGAGTGTGCTGTCTTAGGGCTAATAATCCTATAGGGAGCTTCTGGCTCGATTACAGCCTATACACTGACTGAGACCATTTTACCATCAGTGCAGTCACTCTGTTCACATCCCAGCAGAGCCTGAGTGCAAATTAATACTTCTGCAACACAGAGTAGCAGGCGAGCAGGCCCTCAACTTGAAGGCAGATAGGCTAATCTGACAGTCTGTACATGTGAAAATTCTTCTCTTGAAAGGAGGATGTCCCATTATTCAATTATCTCGGTTGATGAATTCACTATTCCTATCCTCCAATTTCATGCTATGAAGAAAGACTACACCATTCATTGCCAGGCAGAGAAAGCAATGGCGAAAATTATATCAAATCAAAATTTGGGATTCACATAACGTGTTAAAAAGAAAGAAAAAAGAAAAACAAGAAACAACAAGCAAACAAATAAAAATAACCAAAACCAAACAATCCAACTATATAACTAGAACATAAAGAGTTCTACTCTTGGTCACTTTGCTTCTCTGCAGCTAATCCTTTTCTGGGACAATGTGTATGACTTACAGGCAATTTTTAAGTTTCCTGGACTGGCATATCATTTTGACATTGAGAGATGCCAGGTCACGTTTTTAGGCTGTCATAAAAATGGCTAAAAAATAGTCATATTTGTAAACTGCATACAGAAAATTCAATTGCATAAAGTAATTGAGGCATGAATTGGAAAAGGCACAGAATTAACCTGTGCTTTAAACCTTTTCTGAAAGAAGTTCACAAAGATGTCACAGCTTTCCTGTGTTTCCAACAGGTTATGGAGGTTCCTGCCACAACAGTTATTTCTGAACAGTAAAGGAGCATTTTTCAGTTACACTTCTTTATCCCAATTGCTGCTCCCAAAATTCTATTTCCTTTCCTCAATAAAACGTGCACAGGCATGACATTTCAGGCATGTTGCATTTCATTTTTAGAAGTGAAGCGTACATTGGCTGAACCTCATGGAAACATTAAATGGAGAAAGCAGTAAGTCAGAGCAACTGAAGCAACAATAAGAGGTTTTGAAGAATGTGGTTTTTTCTAATCACAAGACCCTTTTAAATAACAAAAAAAATGCTCTTGCCATAAATTCCCAGATATTATTTTTAACCTGCCTGTATGTTTTTCCTGACTATGCTAGCATTTATGTAGGTAGCACAAACATCATAAAGGAATGTTGTATCCTGGAGTGCAGAACACGCATGCAGTACACCCAGCAATTAATTTAACTTTTCTTACCTGTAGATTCACTGCTTCAATCACATCCCTGGTCTTCTGCTTTCACACTCAGTACCTAAATGCTGTTACAGCTGAGTCAGAAACTAAGTGACCCATGCATGTTGCTGACACATTGATACGGATTCTAGGGAATACACAAGTCAGCTTGTATGTCCTGGCTCATGGATTATGCCTGCATGGCCTAGAGCACTTATGCAGAATTTTTATTGTCTCAGCAAACAAAAACAAACAGAAAACTGTGATCTTCCTAAGGAATAAACAACAGCTTTGCTACCAGCACCTTCCAGCACAGAAAATTCCAGAAGAGGCTGTAAAGTCCATGAACAAAACATTAGCCTCCAAGAGCATGGAAACATCCTGCTTGGTAAAAAAATTTCTTTAAACAAACAAACACACAACCATAAACAAAGCTCCTGGTGTTAAATGTACATATATTTTCCCTTTTATTTTTTTCAAAAACTTAGTCAGGCAAACTTCCACCACTGATAAATAGAGACAGAATCAGATGTGTCTTAGACAGCACCTGCATTTTACTAGGACCGATGACTACCAGGGGCATCACAGCAAAGTTGTCCTCTTATACAGAAGGGCTCTTCTCTGATCACTTTTGTGAAAGCTAAATGTGACCCAAGGGGCAATATTCAGACCTGCTAAAAAAAGTGCTTAAAACACGTGCTCAATCTGTACAAAAGCGTGCTGGATCCCTGCGCTGTCTGAAGGATATTCACAGATGCTTTGACATGCAGAGTACTACCTAGGTACATCCAGGAGGAAAATGGCAGATATTTCAATAGCATCTAAACTCCCTGGAGCCAAAATTATGTCCATGTGAGTTTTCATCCACCTGCTACTTGGGTTATCCCCGCATATCCCAGCTGATACAGAACCATGACTAGGGAAAGTAGAGATGGCAAAACTTGCCTTTTTTATATCATGATGGGTAGAGCCTTCATCGAGGCACAAAACGGAAACACTGGCTTCAAATTCTGTTAGCCTGAGGAGATGCAGACCCATAACACCTGTTTCCCAACAGACCTTCATAGGGCCTATGCTATTCTTGGTTTATGTATTTTCTAATCCTTTATTTAAACAACCGGCCAGAGCTCAGCCATGAACTCAGTGTTCACTTCACCAGAAGGCTAAAATGCAATACAAACAGTAGGCTCTGCTTCACAGAGGTTACGATGCCCACTGGAAAAGCGTAAACCTGAATTTGGCTTCCTTAGGCTTTGAAGGCTTTTGGTTTTTTTTTTACTTGCCATATAGAAAATGCATGTTTAATCTTAGAAACCACACCTTTCAAAAGCTCCGCCTTCTGGCTGAGCTGCCTAACCAAGAGATTTCTGGGTGCTTCTAGAGAAGTAAAATGATCAAGATAACTCTGTGATTCCAGGGCTGTGAAGAACAGTCACCAGAATTAGGGAGGATCAAGCAGCATTGCAGCAGCCCTGAGTGGTTTTTGAGATTCAAGCGCTACCTGCCTCATCTGTCTGCCTCCAGAACCTCAAGCAGGTAGCCTGAACCTTCTCCAAAGATCTCCACTGAGCGCAGGCATTGAGGGTTTTTTTGTTTACCTAAACCATTTGAGTTACAACTGCTGAGAAATAATGTCTTCTCTGTTGCCAGATCCAACTAGATTCAAACTCTAAAACTTTTCCTTCTTGTAAAAGAAGAGATGTCACCTTTGATGGAAGCTTTGAGTAGTGAAAATGCACTGAACCCCAGCGCCTGCTGTCATGTAAAAAGCGAGGTTCTAGATCTGCAACCAGCATGAATGATGCTCAAGAGAATGTCATCAAAGGGTAGCATTTACTGCTGAATTCTGTCCTTAATGAGGCAATATATAACCATATGGAGTTGTACTTCTGTTTGCAGTGCAAAATGACTAGAAGTCAAAAGCTACTCAACCTCTGAAAAATCAAGCCAGATGGTAGGTATCAAAATCTGAAATTGGCCTCACGTAATCAGATATTTGGCATCACTGGAATATGGCAGAAATTGATCTCATTGTTTCAAGAATAATTTTCTAGGACAGACATGTTCCTAATTCTCACTTTCAACAGTACAAATAATAATTCCTGATAGTGGTAGAACTCATAAATTTGCTCCACTGCCTATTTCACTCTTTATTAATATTGACATTTTCTGGCAAAACTCCTTTCCAAGGATTTCAGAAATCAGATCTGGAGAGTTTATAAGTGAAGAGATCAATAAATCCATGGATAAAAACAAATCCCCTGAAGTCTTGCCAAATGTATTATGGGATTCCCAAAATGCTTACTTGAGAAAAAGAGATTGATTTATTTTTCCTCACCAAGAGTCAAAACAACAGAAATAATAACACTGGAAAACATATATATGAAAAAAAAAAAAAAAAAAGAACAAAAAAACCAAACAGATGAAAAAGAAGTAAAAGTATCTGTTTGGGGTTGACAATTCTGGCATGTTAATAAAATTGATATTTAAATTGCATGAGGTCAATCATCTCAGAGCAAGTTTCTTGAGAAAATATTCTGTAGACTGATGGGGAAATAGGAAATTACAATTAACTGCATGCCCAGATTCTAAGAAAAAGTTAGGATTAATGTTAAAAATAAAATAACAAATGAATTCAAGTCATGAAGAAAAAGGGATTCTTCAAATAGAGCATCATAATCCATTTTTGGTACATCTTTTTTGTGATCAGGAATATTGATTTTTTAAGAATTCTAATAAGTGGCTCTAATTTTTTGTCCCTGTAATTTATGATTAAGGAATGCATTCAGCTATCTTCACTGGAAGAGTAACTCTAAACTAAAATCTATTGTCTTTTTAAAAATTTCAGTAGACTATTGTCACCTTTTTTATCTATAATGTTTAAAATTTTAACTATAATTCATTGATAACAAACAAACCGATAACACAGATCCCACCTATCAGACCCTGTAAGCCTTTAAATTAACCTCAGTTGAATTTGCCTAAGATTTTATTAAGGTTTGAAGTCCTGTAATAGGAAAGGCTGATAGTCCCATTTTGATTTGTTTTTGCTTCAAGGAAAAAGCAGTTTTTCTGATTTACTATTAGTAGGCTCTTAATCACATTTGGATGAAAGGCCAGGAGCATAAGAAATTATATGTATTACATGTCTGCCTCAATTCAAAGACCCTTTTTATACCAAGAGTTGCAAGCAGAACTCAAATTAAGAGTTCTAACCTAAGCATTTGTGCAATGTTTAGCTCGCACAAATTTCTCTGAGAAATGAAGAAATTAAAATAAGAGAAATTAAAATAAGCTCTAGGCAATAATATATATACTAAAAAATAAGGAAAGGAAAAACATGACTGAGTAACTTCACAGATTTCAAAGTTTAATTCCTTCTTAACAGCAGCCCCCACGTATTCTCACTTGAACAAATATTGTCCTTTTACTATGATATGCTTCAGAATGAGCATGAGAAGCTCCAGCATCAGATCACACACACAGCAGATACTGACATCTGCTCACACCTGACACTGACAGAGGTAGATTCCTTCCTTCTGCTACTGAAGCTTGGCTTCAGGTCATCCACCTTTCACTTGCTATATTGCTTCCATGAATAAGTATGAAATAACATTATAGTTTGACCTGACCAAAACCCAGAAGTTGTCAGAAAAGGGGGGGAAAAAAAAAATCAGCTTTCTTTAAGTAGTCAGTGCACAAGAGCCAAGTATGACATCAGCAACACCAGTAGAAATTCAGCTGTAAGTTCACAGGGCACAATCAGCTTTCCTGCTTACAATATCAAAGTATAATATCAAAGCCAGCAATGACTGCTCAGATCCCCTGTCAAACATGTGTCAATGCTTGACTTTCTCAACAGTCATAAAGATGTTGGGGTTTCACTTCACAGAATTGTAGAATCTTTATTAAACCAGCACTGTCAAGTCCACCACTAAACCATGTCCCCAGGTGCCAAATCCATGTGTCTTTTAAACACCTCTAGGGTTGGTGACTCCATCAGACTGCCCAGGGCAGCCTATTCCAATGCTTGACAACGCTTTCAGTGAAGGAGTTTTTCTCAGTGAAGGAGTTTTTCCTAATATCCAATCTAAACCTCCCCTTGTGCAACTTGAGGCCACTTGCTGTTGTTCTACCTCTTGCTACTTGGGAGAAGAGATAAACCCCCACTTCAACATAACCTCCATTCAGGTAGTTCTAGAGAGGGATAAGGTCCCTCCTGGACCTCCTTTTCTCTGGATAAAACAATACCGGTTCCCTCAGAAGCTCCTCTTAAGACCTGTGCTCCAGACCCTTGACCAGTTCCATTGCCTTTCTCTGGATACGCTCCAGCACTCCTTGCTTGTGGTGAGCGGCCCAGAATCGGACACAGTACTTGAGGTGTGGCCTCACCAGTGCTGAGTACAGCCGTACAATCACTTCCCTGGTCCTGATGACCACACTGTTCCTGATACAGGCCAGGATATCTTTGGTCTTCTTGGCCACCTGGGCATACTGGTGCATCAGAAGGCTTAATTTGTACCTATTACATGTTATCTGGCTATGATCACAGACAGCAAAAGAAGAAAATGCTACATAAACACAGAGATATTCTTTCAAGTTTCCCCTGCAGCTTCCTGCTGGGGAGGGGCCGGTAGGGGGGGAGCGGGGGAGAGGCCAAGTTGCTATGCAAATGAACAAAAGAAAAGTGAAGCAAAGGAGGAAAAGCACTCCACTCCAGTGAGCAGCAGAGACAGCCCTCGGCAAGATGTGCTGCTACAGTACAACCCACTGACCCACAACAGAGGCCGTGAACAGCAAGAGCTTGACAGGGTCAGCCTGCTCGTTGAAAATGCTTTCTTCCAAGTCAGAGTTCCTTGCATTGTAACAAGGGACAAAATAGGAAGGTCATAACACTTATTATTTAAAGTAATAACAAAGAAGAGGCTAATTCACATATTTGCAGAAACATATATAATTCTTAATGTTATTTAGCCATGTATGAGATTTACAAGTCCAAATTTTCCGCCTGTTTTTTTTCTGTGGTGCAGCTTTTCATTTATCTTATGTTTAACCAACAGTTTGGGTTATTTTTTGCAAAGGTATTTAATCTATCCATGGAGGACAGAGGAAGGCAGCAGATAGTAAATATGTGAACCTTTCATCTTGTGTAAGACATGGACAGACAACGAACTGACCTCTACAATAGTTATTTCATAGAATCATAGAATATACAGAGTTGGAAGGGACCCCCAGTGATCAGTGAAGTCCAACTCCTGGCTCTGCACAGGAAAGCCCCAAGATTCACATCACACACACGGATGTTGGACAAGGGAATGGTGTACGAAATACTCAAGGGAGACAAATTATATATTTTGTCCTCTATTCCAGCACTGTGGCTTGAACACAGTCGTTCCCTTCATTTTTCACCAAACTCTTTCAGTGACACTATTCAGACGAAATTTCTCATCTGATATACATAAATTTTAAGACAAAGCACCCATCAAGGCAGGGAATAAAAAGGCAGCCTGGGAATCAACGGATCATTATTCAGTGTGATTAAGACAACATGGTTATGTTAAATAACTATTTTAAGATGCTATGATTCAATTTTATTTTAATTGTTTCTCGTTGAACTTGTAACCTTTCACTCCACCCTCTCCCTCTTGGTAGTGCTCTTACTGACGTCACTTGGATCTCTGCCATAACATATACGGGCTGCAAGCAGCGGTGTAGAAAAAGCATTACAGAAAGTTTGTGTGATGGAAGAATTTGGCGTCCTTTTCAAGGAGAAATAGAATAATCACCAGCTTGGCATTTGAGTTTGTAGAAGCTGCTCCCCCCTTTTCTTCTCCAATCTTTGATCAAATACAAAAAAAAAAAAGAAAAAAATTGTCTTGATTTAAATAGCACTGCTTATAGAATCACAGCTTTTGCCACAAGGAGTGTCTCACATCTGGAACAATAGACATGTCAAACTTAGGAATGAAGTTCACTGGCACATGTGAAAAATTAATATAGCCTCTATCCATACTTGGTCTGCTGTGTCTTAGCCAGTCCTGTGTTAGTAATCACTCATTTTTCAGGTACTGCCAGCATTTTTACTTAAATATTACAGAAATCAAGGGCATGAGCACTAGAAGACCTCAGAATTGAATTATGTGTTCAGCTTCTATATCTAATAATAAATGTTTTTAAGGTACACTCCTTACCTGCCAATAGATTCCTTTAGGATTCAATATGGAATCCAGGAAAAGGAAATGGCATTGAGTTTAAATCCCTACTCACACCTCTAGATGTTTGGTTTTTTTCTCTGCCTTTGATTTTCAATATCATCAGCTCAAGAAATATCAAGGAATCAAAATGGACAGAGATAAGGGAAAGGATCTTCCCAAAGGAAGAAAAATATGTAAAACAGCATCTCTATATAGAAAGAAAATGAGAATTTCCCAGTCTTCTCAGCAGTTCACAAATACCAACCTGGTGAGAGATGGGAACGTACTCCACACACAGAACTCTCTAACCATTAGAGATTTAACAGGGGATAGAAAACCAATGTCGTTTCAGTGAGATTATTTTGATGTAAAATTGAAGTAAAAATTTCCTTCGACACCTAAAGTCTCTGAGCACAGAGACAGAGGTCTGGTGTGAAAGAACCCACTTTACAAAACAATTTCAAATGTTGCTTTTAAGAGGGTAAGACCGACTCAGCCCTCCCTGTTTCAGTAAGCCCTCACAACACCTCACTTGCTTGGCAAATATAAATAAATAATGTGACTTTTGAAAGACTGAAGAAAGCCAGAGAATGGAATTCTGCAGTTTGATAACTTTAAACCACAACACATTAGGTCATACTCAGAGGGAAAAGTAGCGATCTTTGACTTTAGTGCAACCAGCAAGAAATCAAGTCAGCAGGAAGACACCCATATGAGTGAAAATTACAGATTGAAAACATAACTGGGGGAGAAGGGCTGTTGAAGAGAATATTATAGAACAGTGCTCACTACTGAGTATTAATAATCTCACTTGACCTAGAATAATCCTAGCTCCACATGATGCCAGGTAGATGAAGGGCTTGAAGTGATAGCCAATTGGACCGCTGCACAACTTCCAGGTATCTTAAACTTATTTCTGCCTCAAAATATGCATGAGGCTGCAATTTAACAGCCAATCATTATTTTAGACTCAGATGTCCCAGCAGGCTCATTTCCTTTCAGCTCTTCAGCCATCCCATTTAGCTACATCTTGTCATATCCCTCAGCCAAGAGAGGGTATTCTAATCATCTGTTCTCATCTCCTGGGTAAGACATGCCCAGATACCAGCTCACACAGGAACTGAACTGCATGCCCTGAATTCTTCACTGGGACAAACCTTCCAAAATCCTGATATTCCCTCATTAACGAAAGCATCTCTGGACTGTACACTGCTGTTTTGCAACATGCACTTCACAGAATTCATCTGATACTGTTACTACCTCTCTTGGGAAACTATAAGGGCAGTTTAAAAACTTGATCAGCTTTATCTCTCTAGCAACCCCAAATTATCAAAATGTCTTGAAGTAGATGGAAATCCTGTGTCCCAAAGCAGCAGTCTGGTTCAACAGAAGAAGGATTACATAAAAAAAAAAAAAAAAAAAGGCAAGAACCAAAGTCATTGATCTAATACATGGACACTTGTGCTGGACTTGGTGAGTGTTCTTCACCCCAAAAGCCTGTGAAGTTAAAATTACAAAGCTTTCATTTAGACATCTTTCTGTTGGCACCTACAATAAAGCCACTCTTGACATTTACTCTTATGCTATGAAATGCAGATCCATAAGACTTGAGAATTCATTTTTCAGTTCAGTATCTAAGAATCCAAATGGCAGAAGTTAGTACTGAGAATCTGGAAAAAAATTGAGCTCTGACACTGGAAACTGGGAAAAATAATACATCCTTACCACAGATGTTATTATTACTTAGCAATTAATGGATAGAACACAAAAATTTTGGGCACAGTTTACTTAATGCAATCCATTTTTTCTTCTGAATACCTCAGTCCAGGTCTTTCATCTACTTAGGCACAAAACATCCTTGCAAATCACATAAACAGCAAGAAAAGTATTTTCCAGGCATAAAACTAATGGCACCGGTTGGGTTTTGGTGTAACAGGTAGCGCCAAGACAGAGAAAGTGCCAGTGCCTCTCAGAGCAGCTCCTGTTCCAAATTAATCCCCAGGAGTTCCCAAGTTGCTTGACATATCTGCAGCTCCTCTCAGCAGGATGGCATTTATTTTTGAACAAACAGGAACTGCATTTTCAGTTATAGTTTTACCTACTTCCAGAACACTTAGAGCCTGATCCTGTGAAGCTGTTATTGATTTCTGCAAGGTGAGAGACTAATCCCAAGGGAAACAAGAAGTATCTCTACTTGGTGTGTTAGGACTTGAAGTTTTAGTTGTGATAATTTACCAGGCAGATAGTCCACCTTGATGACTGAACTGCATAAACCTTTGCATTATTGAGCAGGGATTCTCTTTCAGCCCCAGCTCCTGCTGCCGAAGTCTCATCAGGCATTTATTCTAGCAACCAAAAGCTATCTGTATTATTTCATAGACAGTCTGGATCAGCAAATACATATACTGCTCATTAGGAAATTTAAGAACACTGACTGGAAAATAAGACAGATTTTTTTTTTTCCTCATTCCTTAGGTTCTTGCCCACTAGAGGTGTTCTTTTCACCATATTGGTAGTTTTCCAGTCACTGATCTGTTCAGTACATTTGGAAAAGGTTCTTTTTTCTTCTTGAAACACTCACTTCAACAGAATTTCACTATTAGAATTTCACTTGCTTACAAAATTATTTTCTTCATGCAATTATTTAACTTTCACTGCCTTCCACAAATTGTTCAACTGCAATAACAGACCATCTATTTCCATAGCCTGCAAGAGCACACACCACAAAATCTTACAGACTCTGTTTGCCTTCTGCATTCACCTTGAACTGTTGTCCCCCACCCATGTGAAGGAAAATTCTACTTTCCCTCTATGCCCACACAAACCTTTACTAACATCTCCACTTCAAATAACTCGCATCTTCCCATTTCAGAGATTATTTATACTTCTTTGACTACAGGTGAATGACATGGTCAGTTTACAGAGCTCAGTGGTTAATTCACTATCATCATGACAGGCTGAGGAAAGGCTTTTAATACCCATACCTGTGCACCTGCAGTTGTATAGACTATATCTATATTAAGCTCCCTAAAGGGACACAACCTTACTGACCAAAGCACACATTATAGATGCTATTGCAGAAAGACTTACAAGAACAGGTTTCATCCCCAGAGACCCAGGAAGCAGATGGAGAGGACATAAGAGCAAGGAGGGCAGCCAGGTGTAAGAGGTGATGGAAGTAAACCGCAATTAGCTGCTTTCAGTGTGCCTCCAGGAGTTAAAGGGCTATCACTAAAAACACCCTGTTGAAAGAATGCTTCTGAAAGAGAGTAATTTTGTATTAATTAAATGTATGAACCAAAGCAAAGGAATAAAAAGCTGTCAGAGGAGAGAAGAGTGCAGAAGTATGTCTGAATGTCATTACACATCCTAAAAAATGGTAGTACTGATTCTCAGGATTTACAAACTGAATAGGAGACACAGTATTATATTTTGTACATTGCTTTGGTTATGCTTACCTTCATTATTATTTTTTTTTCTACTATTTTATTATAGTTATTATAGTAATGTTGAGACAATTGAATACGATTTACACTTCTGGGAAGGGCACTTCTCAGTAGCGCTACATCTTCCTCCTGTTATTTATGAGAAGACTTTTCTGTAAGTGTGTTCTGAGAATATTAGGAGTGGGAACAGGTCACGTGTAGCTGGACAGGGATTTTCAAGTCTACTAGTATAACTCTTTAGACTTCATATACCCAGCAAATTCTAAAGTGTAGACAACATGGTGAAAACACAGAACTTTAAAATGTTTGTTTCCCTACATTGAGGTCACCACCAAGTGCTATTTTTTGAATACCTTTAATTTAGACTCATGATGACATCCCTGTTAAGGATCTGGCTCAAAAATTACTCTGAGTCTTGAGAAATTCAAAGACAAAGGCAGGGGAGTTGCTGGTATACAGGGAGTTTGCAGTTAATCCAGCTTAATCAAATCTACCTCTATGAATCATGTAGTTTATCAAGTCTAAGTCTCCTCCAGGTCGTTCATAAAAGCGCTAAACAGGACAGTACCCATGTGTAGAAAAAGTACCTGATATTCCTTCCAATTTTTGCCATTAATTAAAAAGAAGAAGGTAGGTATGGTTTGGCACACCTGACAAAATTGCTGGCCATCAGAAAAGACTGGAGATTTCATAAGGTGTGCATTTACAAAGAGCTTTACAGTCCACTTGACTGACTTCAACCTACAGCAGTTCCTGGAATGTCTTGCACTCCCTGGTGCTCACTGCCCTCTGTTCTGCTCCCACCTGCATGCCACAGGTGGTCTCCCTTGCAGACAGCTTCCCTGGCAGAGCCAGCATAGAAGTCTAAAAGTGAGTGGAGATGAAGCCTGTAGAGGTGGTACAGTCAGGATGTACTTCATACTGCTTCCTGTTCCTACAGTAATAACTTGCCAGCCTATCCATGCTGATCTACTATATCATGAGGGCTTTTCTGGAAGACAGAGGTTTTTCAAAGTAGACATGGGCCTCTCATTCTCACGATTCTCTTGCTTTTGCTTATTGTTGGAGATAGGCTGAGGACTGAAACAGACTTCAGAGAGTGGAAAGAAGAAATCTGTGAAGACATGAATGCCACAGAAGATACCCTGCCTGAGTCTTCCATCTGAAAGACTGTGTACTGTATTGTAACAAGGGCTTACCTAACTGCAGGTATCGTCCTCCATTCCATATTCCTTTTTCCTGACATCGTGGGCATCTCTCTCCGGAGAGATAGAGACAGCCCCCTGCGTGGGCAGGCCTACCCGGGAGGTAGCTGCCCTGACCAATTCCCGGTCGTCTCTGTTCTGTACCTCCCTCCTCTCTCCCTGTCAATCCTGTTGCTCTACCAATCACCAATCCAGGTACCCCTTTCCAGAACCTTCCTTTTCCTACCCTATATAAACTCACCATTTCGTCCAATAAAGTCAGATTGGCATTGACCTTTGAGCTGTACACCACATCTGTGTCTCGTTCCTTCGGGGCTTAGCGCGGCAAATTGCATCTTGGGGAACAAGAACCCACCAGTCTGGATTTATCCCTTGCCCATAATCGTGGCAGCTTATGAGTGAAAGGACAGTGATTTGCAATCACAAAAGCACAGGAAAAAAAACACTTCTGGCTCATTCCTACTCAAGCATTGTTACTGACTATCCTCTGGGTATCTGGCTGAAGCATTCTAATTCAATATAAAAGGTTATTTGCCTTATGTTTTAATTTAGCTTTCTCATATATCTTCCATGCAGCCACAAAAGCACCTTCTTCTATTTTAAATCAGGTAGAAAATCACCATCTTGACTCCAGTGTAGAGGGTGAAATATCAAAAATATCGGTATCCACCTAAGTAATTTTTAATGAATTGAATCCTTTGTCCAACAACAGATGAACTTGTCCCTTTGGCAGAGTAATACAATCTAATCTGTTCTTATTTTTGGATTAATTTCAAATACTGTCTTTCTGCATTTGAAAGCTTTCACTTATCCCTCTTTGTGCTATTTTTCTTTCTTAAAATAAACCTTAAGCCAAATTTTTACCTTCATTTCTAATTTCCACTTCGGGGGAAGATGTCTTACTCTAAAAGGCCTAGAGTTAAATTGTTAAATCCTTGCCAATGTGTAGTTTTATTTATATTTGTCTTGCAGAAATATAAATAGTATATTTCTTGTCCTGCCTTGAAGGACACAGGCCCTGAGATATTCAATCCATGGGGTTCTACTCTGACACACATATTTTTTATTAGACCATGCCATCCTTTTACCCTCTAGACCTACAGGGAAGTAGAAGACAGACATTAGTGTTCTTACATTCTCTAAAAAAACATCTAGTGTCCATGGTTGATTTATGCAAGTTTTTAATCTGGAAAGCTTGGGCTTTTCATCGTACATAACAGCTCAAATAATAAAAACAAATAAATACATATTTTATGTGTTAAATTATATGTCATAAAAATCTTTTAAGAAAAGACAAAATATATTTTGAGTCCATCTACTCTCAAGAACCTTTTTAGTTTTCCTGTCACCTCACAATTCATGACAAATTCTTTTGTCTCCTTTTCATGATATGCAGCTATTTCTGTTTCTGTTCACCCACTGCCAGACTCTGACCTCAGTAACATTGGTGGTGTTCCAGTGTAAATCCAGAGTGGCCCCCACTGTCTGGATGAAAGTCTGATACTCTTGGATTGATCCAGATAAAACAGTAGTAATGCTTGCTGGCAGAAGGTAGCATTTTTGGGGATTTGACAAGGACTGTGACCAGACTTCAGACTGAGGGCAAACATGTATATCCATCTGTTGTCAAGACAATCTGCAACCCAGGGTCTGTTGGGTTTGGCTGAGAAGGGTCTGTTCTTGGTCCCCTGGGCAGGATTCACAGGCTATGTTCTCAGGATCCTGCACTCCAGCTTTCTTTCCCACTGCTCTCTGCTGTCATGGGACCGGCCCTAGCCCCAGTGCACTGTGCAAGAGCTCTCTGGATCAGCTTCTTCCTCTTTGGCACACGTCCTGTCCTACCCTTAGGCAATCATCTCTTCCAGACAGTGCTCTGCAGTGGACTGAACAGGAAGGCTGTGCCCTGCAGAAGAAGGGGACTTTTTCAGAATGTTGCAAGACATCGTAGCACAGATGTACAGACTCCAATTCAAGCTGCTTAATTATCTTAGTCACACCTATGAAGACTACAGAGAGTGTAAGAACCTTTTTTAAAAAGTGGAACTAATTATAGTATCATATACATTAAGCAACACAGACATTAACTCCAAACTATATCTTTGAGCTTTCTGACTCACTGATGGCACTATCCCATCATTGTCTACAAAGGCCAAGAGAAACAAAAACAGTTGTGCTCTGACTAAGCACCTCACCCTTCAAGGAAGGAGCTACTTCTGGAGAAGTACATCTTGTTGGGATTTTTTATGAGAAAATGGAACCTTTAACAAAGAACAGTTGACCATACCTGAACCTGAGTCAACGTTAACAGACTGGGACAATGAAAATCTGTTTTTATTCTGCCCTGTCTTTCCAATTTCATACAACACTTCCACTATAAAAAAATGTTACTTATTATACTTACAAGAGCAATGTTGTTTTTCCTGCTTGACGTATCCAAAGACATACAAATTTGTCTCATCTACTGTGGCCTTTCTTCTTCTGGTATTCCAGGAGTCTTTTAAAACATCTTCTTTTACTTATCTTGCCTTACTCACTTACTTGCTGAGCCTCACTTCTACTCTGTTTCCATTTCAGTTTGACTGTATATACAAGTCCTGCTTCCAGGGTCCTCACACAATTTGTATTTCCACCTAAATTCTGAGTTTTAACTGAAGTCTGTATCAAATTGTAATTTTTCCATTATGTTTGGAATGGACTTCTAACTAAGGAAGAAATTTGAGCTGCTTAGCATACTAGCTGTTGCTAGTATGTCTATGCCAAATAAAATCAATATTAGAATAATTATATTACCATAACCCAAGAAATTCCTGAATCTGTGGGCTGGTAGAGGAAATCCAAGGCCACTACATGGAAGTATGACATGACTGTCATTTCTATGTTTGTGCATGTCACCCTAGCAAACAGTAATAGCTGACAGGCACTGGCTGTTCTGGCACCCTCAGAGGGTGGTATTTCTTACTGTGCTCAGTGAACCCGTTACTCATCTGGGAATTGCACCCCTCGCATGTTTCAGCTCTTTTCCCCAACACTGTTCCATGAATCAAAGGCCTGACACAAACCTATTCTGACAAGTCTGAAAGGGAAGGGCAACTTCACAGGAATATCCCCATCTCCTGTCCAGGGTCTGCATTCAATATCTCAGCCAGGGATTGGCCCGCAACCCTCACACTGTGAACCGTCTGCTCACATGATAAACAAAACTTGCAGGACTATGACAGCAGCATAATCAAAATGTTATTAAGCTTGAAGAGAGTCGAACCATATGTGTCCTCCTCCTGTTTGCATTGATTATAGCTTGAATATCTATCAAATTACCATAAGCAATCAAAAGATATCCAGTGCAATGATTGCTATACTCACTGACCTTCAAAAAGTGTCATGGACTCTTAAAACCAGAATTACACTTATGGCCTGTTACTGAATCCCTTGCTGTTCCTCTGCAAACAGACATCAGTCAGGGAAACTGTCTTGCATTTCTGCTGACTTTGGAGCTCTTAAACTCTTTGTATGGCTCTAGGTCTGACTACTGCAACTGTCTGGATTAGGACCCTGCAGTGTACTCTGTAGCTTGAATTATACCACCAGTCTGACTGCAGTCAGTAGAGGACAGCCCAGTTCAACTTGCATTGGAACATTGGTGATGCTAGTGTTTAACATCTGCTTTGATTGTCCAGAGATGACATAAACTGCAGTTTTGTTCTGTAAATACTGGATGGCTTGGACTCATTAAATTTGCCACTGGGGTGCTACCACTGCACTGGTTAATGTGGCCCCAGGAGCTGAAGTCCCCACAGTTTAAAGAGAAGAGACTTACCATCATGATCTTGGGAGGCCTCTTGTCTTTGCTATTTATTCTACCTGTTATAATACAGCATCTTGTATCATTCACTTTTCCAGAAAAATTTCACTTACAGGAATAGCCAATGCAAGACACAGGCTGATATTTATTCTTCACCAATGAGGTGCTGTTTAGACTATTTTATTTCTATAGGAAACCTATGTGAAGTTTTCTGCTTTACTGTTCCTGTACCATGATTTCACAGTAGAGTACCTGGAGGGAAAAAAAAAAAAAAAAGATAGAAACTTTTAAAACACTTACAGTAGTTAAAATCAGCATAATACAGAGTGATGCCTGAGCACATACGCTGCAGACAAGAGTTCAGAGACAGCCCCTGCAGAGAGAAACCCCACTGCAGAGAGAATCATCTGCACCCTGCAGCATGACCACATACCCACCTTCACCCTGCCCATCTCCACTATGCCTTTTCTTCCAAGCAGGCAGAGCCAGCTTCTCTCCCCCAGCATAGATACACCTTCAGACTGCCAGAGTCTGACAAAGGCTGATTCTAGCAGTGTAGGTGTAAGGATAACACACACATTCAGTTGCTGCAGTCTGGTAGCCTGACTCCTGATCTGCACTGTTCATTCAATCATTATTCCACGGGATCAACTGCTCGTTGCATCCATTACACACTCCTCTTTTTCTCTGTCCCAGTTCAGGAATTCATCCCTATTTAGCAGTATGCAAACTCAAATGTCCTTAGAGCTGCCAAAGTAAGGCTGGAGGTGGATATGTAAGTGCAAGGAGGTGTCATTATGATACACAAGAGCTGGGTGTGGAACTTCAGTATGAAGTGAGGCACCAAAGTATCCTAAGAACTGAAAATGGTCTTTGGAGACAGCAAATAAAAAAGTCCAGCTTTACTCAAAAAAAACCAAAAGACTTTGTGACAGGTTAGCAAAAGAAGAACCAGCTGTGAAGGAGAAATTAAGATATTTATTAGCACAAATCAGTTGCCCATGTAGGCAAATGCAAGTTATTTCCTGTTCATGCAGTCCCAAAATAAACCTATGAAAAACATCAGAGGATTAAACTCATCTCACTTCATTTTAGCTACGCAGATGTTGAATTTCTAGTATCAGCTGCATAAAGAGGCTCTCTGTAGCCAAAGAGGAGACACAGAAACCTCCAGCTCTGTACCCTCCCCTGCTCTCACGTGTCCTACTGGAAAGGATTGGGTTGCCTCTTTACTCTCTTCTTACACTATTTTCAGGGGAGTAAGAGACTGGAAAACTGCTGTGCCTGGTTTTCTGAAGCTCTTATGTAGGTGTCTGCAAAGAAGTTATGCCACTGGCGCATCACAACCTACACACCATTAGTTGGTGGGTCTAAGTGTAGTTTTTTGGAGTCACACCAGTCAGGAAGCTTGGAAACAGAACTACATTTTAATTTTCATAGTAGTTATGTTGCAGCAAATTGGAAGATACTTTGCAAACTTCAAGGAGATAACTGAAAATGCCAGGAGGTAGCACACTGCAGTGACTCTTAATGTCTGAGGGGCTTGGGTTTTTTCCTCCAAGTCCCATTTCACTGCAGTGGCAGTAGGCAGTACTACTGCAAAGCTTTGACAGTGTGTCATTCAGTGCTTTCATCGTGATTCTTACTCTCAGCATGAGGTCACGGCCTCACTGGTCCCTGTGCTTCCCTCTGAAGCTGGCCAGGGAATCCCCATTGCTGGCTCACAGTTGTCGAGTCAGCAAAACAAGTAACATGTCATCTGCATCCTTGCTCACACTCCTATTCCCTGAGGACACAGAAGACTACAAATGAAGCATGAAAGTACACAGACACTCAGTGGAAAGGGAGCATAGTTGGAAAGGAGTCTGAATTTCTACGTCTTTGTTCTTGCTTCCAAACAAGCAGTAAACTCACTCTGGGATCCCTTGCAAAGACTGCATAAAGCAGTCAAAACCAGGAAAGTCTAAAAAAACCATCTTGGTTCTGCTGATATCCATGAGTTAAAAAGCAAGACTGGGAAAGAGGCTACCAGAAAGTTGTTCACCCATCAACAAAGATGTTGTCAAAGAGATTTGTCTAGTAAACTAACATCTTCCAAGATAGGTAGTGGCAAGTGTTCGACGTCAGAGCCTGTCTGTATAAAAATTAAACTCAACAGGCTTATGCTTTGTGCTGGAACTTTACATAACCTGTAAATACACACATAACTGTCTTCATCAAGAGACCTCTTATTTGTATTCTCCCTCCCATGTCTTTTGCAGCAACAAGAAATCTCTTCTATATCGAAGGAGAGGAGTGCGGACTTTAGTCCCAGGTGTCCTAGACAAACCCTTCAGTCTGCTCAGATCACTGCAGTTTACACAAGGCCCTGCATGTCTCAAATCTATGGCACATACACTGATGGCATACAAAGGACCAATAAGTCAACCCTGTCTCATTGAAGTCCTCTGTACTACTGCCACAGCCCACTGAGGTATGTCAGACATGCATCGCCTGTAAAGATCTACCTAGGAAACGCCCCTTCTCCCCACAAATCCTTACACCTGAGTCCCAATCCATTTTGTACAAAGCTGCTGTTTCTAGCCATTTTTAATACTCTAGTTATTAACGTCAAGAAAAATTGTCCCTGTCTTTCTAATAGGCTCTCTTTAGGTACTGGAAGGCTGCTCTAAGTTTTCTTTATCCAGGCTGAACAACCCCAGCTCTCTCAGCCTGTGTTCATAGGAGAGATATTCCAGCTCTCTGATCACCTGCAAAGGTTGGAGTAGAAAGACAAATTAAGACAGTATGGGTATTTTTCCCAAGGCACTGTGCAGTTTATTAAGTGCCTGATTGGCTTTTTTCACATTACAATGCAGCCAGCTCACAGATCTTTCAGCAAGGTAAGTCAGAAGCTAGAAGAGAAAGCATCACAAGGAGAGTCAGTAACCATGATGGTGCCAGAAATTTCGGGTTTGCATGTTGAATCATGGGTCCTGCTGGTACAAAGGCTTCTAAAAATAAACCCAAAATATGTGTATTTCCAGAGGTGAGAACACAATGAAACACTGCTTAAATGAAACCCTCTTCCCACCCTAGGTCTCCCACCCAACACATCTCCTAAAAACTCACCTAAAGCATCAGTTTCAGAAATGTCTCTAGAAGGGCATGCATTATCTATTTACTTTTTAGTTAGACAATTCAAGACTTCCACCATTCCCTGAGCTGGCTACTATGGGGATGTACTTCCTTGATCTTCTAGGAACAAGTTAGAACCAGCATTATTTGGTCTTCCAGGCTAACAGTAACAGCCATTAGTGAGGGTTTTGCTACACAGTGTTGGCCTCCTGACTTGGATCCGTAGCAAGTTGCGTAATGAAACAGCAAATCATCTGCACTGCACCTCCAGAAGTTTTGCATAAACAGAAACAGTTTTCTTCATTATTTTCTTCCAATGCATTGATAACTCTTCTGTGAACGTGTAACCAGATCTTTACGAAAGGATTGTAATAGCAGCCTGGAGTAATGAGGGGGAAAACAGTTTTTATTTTCTTGCATAAAATGTCATAACATGGATCAGACTGGCTGAACATCCAGAAATTCTTTCCATCGGATCACTGGATTTGCCAGCCATTCTAGGATGTCTTTTTCAAAAAATGAAGATGACTTATGAAATTGTCTAGCTTGAGTAAAGACGGATACTGTTTCCAATAGGAGGGGTGAGTTTATTTTGGAGGTTTATATTATCTGTTTTTAAAGTCTTATATTTAGGGACTGCTTTTTTTTCCAAAATAGTCAAAGACACTTTGTGCCATAGCAAAAGATCCCGAAAATGAGTTTGTTTGTTTGTTTGTTTGTTTAAATGACTTATTCTTAGCATTTAATATAATTCTTTTGGAGTTCATTATATCTTGTAAAATTCCAAAATATTTAAACAGAGACCAGGAACAGAACAAAGCTTATTAAACAAAGTATGAATGGCCAGCTTTATGGGCAAAGAGAAGTGCTCATTTGGGGGGAAAGTTGATTATCCTTACAAAGGGCATCTGGAGAAATTGTAGCTTTCATGATAAATGGCTCTGAGAAGGAGAAAAATAAATGATATACAGTCTTCAAAGACTTACCTAAACCTTTCTCTTCAGGATTTGTGTTTGTATGTGGCAATCTGAACAAATATTGACAGGTATGAATACGTTACTAAATTTGATGTTGCGTTCAGTAGCTACAGATGGTGGTGACAAAATTCTGTCCAATTTCTCTGCTCTGTATGCACACTCACCAAAACTTTAGGAAAAAGCGAAAGAACATTTGCAGAGTCTGTGCGGTGTGTGCTTACAAAATTTGAAGCTTGAACAATTAGAGAAGTGGTCAATGAGAATAAAAGCTGCTGCATATATGCATAAATATGCGTATTCATGTATGCATATATGGATATGCAGCATATACATATACTCGCTGCACATATATGCTGCAATGAATAAGCAAGAAATATTTGCCATCTGGAGTAGTCATAGATGGAAACTGTCTGCTGGAACAGCTACAAAACAGTAAATCTGATGTTATTTTTCCTACCTTTGTCACTAGAGTTTCTCAATGTGTCCTTTTTTGGCAATGTATTGTAGTGTCAAGATACCCAACTTCCAAAGCTCTCAAATTCTTGAAGTTATTGACTCTCAGATGAAGACAGAGCACATCTGGGAGCATCTGCTCTACTGAATGCAACCAAGGATCTCACCCTAAACCCAAAGGAAAACTGCACGCCGACTAAGCAGTCACCAAACCCTCAGACTAGTTCTTCTGGTTAAACCAAGGCTGTCCTACTTCACTCTGCCCATTGCCTTTTAATGCCTACCAGGATCACATCAATGCTTAAGACCATGCAATATATTTTATACAGCAGCACTTCTGTTTTATACAGCACACTCCTGTTTCACCCTTGTGAGAGGATGGATCTCTCCATCAAGCAGGTTAGGAACTGTAGAGCTTTTGGCCTGAGACTCCTGCTCCTAAGGACAATGCACTGTGTCATGGTGGGCTGCTCCAACCAACCTCTGAAACCCACTAGACTTCAAAGCCGTGGTTTGCTAATCATTACTTCTTTACCAGCCTAGCCAGAGGATTCCAGCCTGAATAGAAGGCAGGGATGAGCTAGTTTTATGGAACAGGAGGATCTGGAGAATTTAAAAATCCCATGATGGAAGCACAGTAGAGGCCAAAATTCGAGAACTTCATGCTTTTATATTCACCAGAGGAGGAAGATGCTAGGTTACTCTTTGTAGGTAGTAAAAAACTTTTTCTGTAACAGGAAAGTCAGCGCATGTAGTGCATATAGTGTATCATATAGGCCATGATTTTCGCTTGTTACCTGCTTCCCGAGATGCAGTTTTCAGACTGAAGATAAAAAGTCAACTACATGAACATCACAGTAGCTGCTTTTATTCAGTCATTCCCAAGAAAACCAGGGGGATGCTTCAATAAGGCTGGTTTTGTCAGAAGATAGATTTACAAAGGAAAGGTTTACCTCAAATGACCTTAGACTAAAGATGTAACCCCCTCCCCTCTGTCCTTCAATTTTGTCACAGTGGATTTCAAACAGGTAAACAAGCCAAGACCCAGCTGTTGACACCTATGGAGAATGATTCCAGAATGTTACAGGACACTGCTTTATGTGTAGAGACCATCTAAGCTGAGTACTTGAAATAAACTTATGTTTCTAAGATTTAGTACTAGCAACTTTTCCATAAGAAAGGTGATATTTCAATTGGCAATTTTCAATTGCAAATAAAATACTACAGCTGGAAAAAATACATACTGGAATTCACAAAATTCCCATGAAAATGAGAGGGGAAGTCTTCTCCTAGTTTGAAGTTGTATGTGGAAAAGACATTAGATACTGTCATAATCTGAATTGAAGCCCGATATCTTTTATCCTGTCATTAATGTGGAAAAATCAGTGACTTAACGGGTAAAAATAATGTCTATACGAGCAGTCTTCAGCTTTTTGTTTCAGCTTCTCAGAATGTGGAACTTCAGGTACTGCAGTGGAGCACATCACTGGAAAATTCAGCCTAGAAATGCAACTGTATGAGGACACTATCCTAGGGAAGCATATAAAATATGCCTCCTTTTTTTTTCTCCTTTTTTTCATAGCAGGATTTTAAGTTCATTGAGATCACAAGGAAAGAAAAATAACACAGAGTCTTTTGGTTAAGACTCAGATATTTAGATGAACACTAGATAAAGATACAGATTTTGAGATGGCAAACTAAATCCAAACCTTCTCATATCCACCTACGAGGTAGGTGACAGTCAGTATCTCGCCCAATAAATCATCGGAAGAAAGTCCACAGATTCACATACTACTTTGATTTCATTTCCCTACAGTCTCAGAAGAAATGCCAGATGTTGTCATCTAACAGAAGGAAGTATGCACTCTATATTGCATGAACATTAGGAGTAAGAGCAGGAGTGCAACCACCAATCCTACTTGGAGTAACCAACAGTCAAACCCAATTGAGTTCAGTAGGTTTTTGGGTCAAAGATCTGAGTCCTGTGGATTCTTCCAACTCCCGGTTAGCAAGAGTGGAGAAATTAAATGCATATTACTCAGTGGGCTCAAGGGAAAAAAACAAACTGTTGTGGCAACTAAACAGAAATGTACCAAACACACTGAGATCTGGAATACAGGGCTGCTTGAGGACTTCTCAAAAGAAACTGTGGGCATCTTTGACGAGCTGAAATTGCCAGAAGTCTGCAAGTAACCATGCCCTGGAATGCTGGACACCCATCACTGGCAGTGAGGAAGCAGAGGAAGCTGAGAGCACTGTGCTGTTACCAAAATTAGTTTTAATTGTTTCAATTACGGAACAAAAAACAACTCCAGTTCTCATTGAAGCCAACCCAAAATCATTGGGTCTGGGCATACAGATCTGCTTTTCTCACTATTAAGTTCTCCTTGCTTTTCAGAAAATTCAGATTTCTTTTAGTGATATTTTAATTTCTCATCAACATGCTACTTCTACTTGTTATTTCTAGGCAATTCGATAACGATTCTATTTATTGAATTAAATATTGTCCTCAATGAAACTTTCCATTTTGTGCTTATTATCTTTCAAATTTCTCAGTGCTTATACTTACAGATCCTAGTGATGCTCAGTATTTCACATTTTCCTACCTAATGCCACCTGCTATCATTATCATTTTACCAGTAAGACCTCAGGATTATATCATACTCTCCAGTACACTCATCTGTCTAAAGGAAATTTTCAGCTCAGTTTTCACTGTGAAGAAAAGAATTTGCTGGATAGTATATGAAGTTCCAGATGTGACAAAATCTGGCACTCAGGCTCTCTGATGCAATGTACAGCAAAGTGTTAATAGATTTTACTGAGTAATCAGCTTGAAAAGGAGTAGGGGATTTAAGCCATCCTTTATTGGTAGAAACTCCAGACAAGTGGGCAACTCTCAAAGGTTTTTTGTGAGGGTTTTTGGTGTCTCATGACCTCTTGAATTTTGCATTTGTATTACCCTGAGCAAACTTCTGTGGTTCTCATTACAATTTATGTATAACCTGCACTGTTTGCAGCCAAGGCCTAAAGATGAGAACAAATCTCTGTGGAGTTAAAAGTGGCAAAAGGGTAATCTGACCGCAGAGGCGAACAGAAGGAGAGTGGCTGGGAAAAGGGCTGGTTCAGGTAAAATCTGAACTGCCACCTTTCAACCATGACAACGAATTGGGGACACTGGAAACAGTCTCCATCAAGCCTGTTAGAAAAGCAACAAGACTAGAGTTGCCATGTCAATTGAACAGGGTCTCAAAATTAGACTCGTATCAATAAAAACCCAGCTGTTGTTTTGTCCTGTTTTCTACTCCCCCTGCTAAAGCCAGCGTCATCTGTGGAGAGTGCCCAGATCTGGAAAAGTGATTTTGTGAGAGTGAGATGCTCTTCTGATGGTTTCCATCCTTTAGTCCTGTTCTGTGAGGTCATGGGCCTTCAAAGACCAGTTATTTTTTAATAGGTATTTGGTTCTTACGTTCTTGGGTCAAAGGCTGTGAGTGGAATGACGGATCAAACATGCATTGTGCATATCAGAAATGAACTCATTCTGCTCCAAGAAATGGTTTCAAAGTCTACTCAAGCATCTAAGGAGAAGGCAAACCAAATCCGTTGCGTGACCGGGGCTCCTGGTGTAGCTGGAAATTAATATGCAATGTGAAATGCGTTTCATGGATGAGCCTCTGCAGCACCTCATAAACTGCACCCACTGCTCAGGGTAGTAGCCTGACTTTGTTGTTCACAGGTTACTAATAATTATTTCTTCTTCACAGTCTTTTTCAGCAACAGAGATCCTCAAACACACAATAACGCTGCAGAAATGGGGGGAAAAAACACCTCAAATTCTTTTCGGGGCAACTGTCTCCCCCAAAATAAATGGAAGAGGAACACTTGGCAGCCAGGGACACCGAAACCATCAGGACACGCTATGCAGGACATGGCAAAAGAACTGGAGGTGAAAGGTTTGTTATTGAGGTGTGCTGGGCAGCATGGCAAAAATGAGAAAAGGATGAAAAATTATTTCAAGTCAGAAAACAGCAAGAAGTGCAGAGAGTGGGAAAGAAAGGGAGGGATGGGCATTTACTGCACCATTTTGGGGGAGCTAATGATCAGGTCTAGACTTGGCATATATCTAAGGAGCTTCTCTTTTAAGAAAGGGTCCACAGTACAATATATGGGAAGCCACTTAGGGGACATTGCAAAACAATTTCAAAAGCAGGACACGATGCAGGAAGCAAATCCTCCATATCTATCTCCAGTAACTATATGCATGGAGCAATTCTGCAGGATTGAGCTCTGATATGCCAATTCTCACACCGACATAGTTCAAAAGAACAAAAACCCAGACACGGAATGAGTCACCTTGATGTTATCAGTCCAAGTCTCATCCCTGCAGTCTTCCCTTGAACTAGTGTCCCTTGCTCAATCCTCTGCTTCTAGATTTTATATCATCTCTGTGTCTTCTCCTGGGCAAGAATGAGCTTGAGGTACTAGGTGCTGCAACACTGCACACGTGTACAACCTCCTCCCTGGCAGCCAGACACTTACTGGTGCAGCCATGACAAGCAGACAGCTACACACTGAGAGTCACAAGACAGAGGCATTAGGAAATGAAAACTCAGCAACAACATTGGATGTCACTTCTCCCATTGCTTTTTCTCAGTGCCTTAAGCAAAAGGCCTGTACCTTAAACCAGTTTCACCCAGTTTCAGTGTTGAGACAACTCAAAGGTTCAGAAGTGTTGAAATTCCATGGGGTAAACAAACCTGCTGGCTTGAAGTCCTTATTCTCCTGATCCTTTCTCTCTGTGTCTCCTGCAGAGTATTTAAACAGAAATCTTTTCACTCTTCACCTCCTGCCAGGTCCTGATGATCCCTTACCTGTACCCAACCTCCACACATGTTTTAGCTGGAGATACGAAATGCTAATTATCTGTCAGCTTTGGAATATGATGAATCTCTCATGGTTTAACCCTGGTCAGCAACTCAGCCCCACGCAGCCACGTGCTCATTTCCCTTAGCTGGATGGGGGAGAAAACTGGAAGGGTAAAAGTGAGAAAACTCATGAATTGAGATAAAGAGAGTTTAATAGGGAAAGCAAAAGCCATGCACACAAGAAAAGCAAACCCAGGAATTTATTCACCGCTTTCTATAGGAAGGCTGATGTTCAGCCTTTCTGAAGGAAAGCAGGGGTCCATCATGTGTAATGGTGCCTTGGGAAGACTAAAGCTGTTGCTCCAAACATTCACCCTCTTCCCTCTTCTTCCCCCAGTCTTATATGCTGAGAAGGATGCCACAGGGAATGGGACGTTCCTTTGGTCAGTCAAGGTTAGCTGTCCTGGCTGTGTCACCTCTCAAAATTCTTGTGCTCCTGCAGTTTCCTCGCTGGTGGTGTGGTGTGAGAAGCAGAAAAGGCCTTGATGCTGCACAAGCTCTAATAATAAAAACATCCCTGAATTATCAATTCTGTTTTCAGCACAAATCCGAAACATAGTCCATACTAGCTGTTCTGAAGAAAATTAACTCTATCCCAGCCAAACCCAGCATCATCTCCTTCTGCCTGGTACTGGCAAGGCAATGTAGGACATTTGCTTGTAGCTGCCTGACCAGCCAGAGAGGGTAAAGGACTCTCAGGGCAGAGGAGCTAACCTGAAACAATTTTCTCCCACCAAAGGGTTTGCTACAAGAAAATATTTTAGATATTTGTTTGCTCTGGCTGTGAGTGTTCAATAAAGAAGAGTTTAAGGACAGTTGATCCTGCCTCTGGGCAAGGGGATGTTGCAGAAACACTTTCTGGCTGTTCCCACCCCATGGAAGTCTCATGCAGTTTAACAATACAATGTGCAAGGTCCTGCGCCTAGGTCAGGTAACCCCTATTGTCAATACAGGCCAGGTGGTGTACAGATCAAGAGCAGATCTGCCAAGAAGGATTTGGGCGTGCTGGTAGATGGAAGGCTGGACGTATGCCAGCAATGTGTGTTTGCAGTCCAGAAAGCCAATTGTATCCTGGGCTGCATCAAAAGAAGTATGGCCAGCAGGTCCAGGGAAATGATCCTGCCCCTCTAGTCTGCTCTCACGAAACCTCATCTGGAGTAGTGCATCCATCTCTGGGGTCCCCAGCATAGGAAGGACACCTGTTGGAGCAGGTCTAGATGAGGGCCATCAAGATGGTTAGGGGGCTGGAACACCTCTCCGATGAAGAAAAGCTGAGAGAATTGGGATTGCTCAGCCTGGAGAAGTGAAGGCTTCTGGGTCACCCAAATACAGCCTTCCAGTTCCTAAAGTGAGCCTGCAAGAAAGATGGAGAGAGAGGTTTAACAAGGGCATGTCGTTATAGGAAGGGAAGGAATGGCTTGAAACTACTGGAGAGTAGATTTAGATTAGATTTTGGGAAGAAATGGGCCTGAGTTGCTGACCAGGGTTAAACCATGAGAGATCCATCATATTCCAAAGCTGACAGACAATTAGCATTTCATATCTCAAACTAACAGTACACAATGCGTGCAGAGGATGGGTACAGGGAAGGGATCAGTATATCTCATCTTTACTATGAGGTTGGTGAGGCATTGGAACATGTTGCTCAGAGAAACTGTGGATGCCCCATCCCTGGAAGTGTTCAAAGCTGTGTTGGATGGAGCTTTGAGCAACCTGATCTAGTCGAAGGTGTCCCTGCTCATGGCAGGGTGGTTGGAAGGAGATGGTCTTTCAGATCCCTACCAACCCAGGCCATTTTATGATTCTATGGTTTTCTCTGATAAGGGGATTACATGGACTGACAGTTTTAGAGTTCCCCACTGGTAGTACCGAGCACCCCCTGGGTGTAGAAACAGCCTACATAAAGGCCCTTCACTGCTTTACATCCCCCCCTGCCCCAACCCACTGCGCTGCAGCAGATTCAGATATTCCCAACAACCGACTGGGACCCCTGGGAGGAGGAACTGAGTTGTGCCAGGTACTCGTGGGGCTTGATGTGGTTTCTGTGTGCTCCCTAAACTACCTGGTTCCTCAGTGGGAAGAAAAGTTGATCGGCAGCAGGTCTGCAGGATCATGAGGGAGGGGGACAAAGTCTTTGGCACTTCCTTGGAAACACTTCCACAGACACACTGATTTCTTGCTAGGAAGCTAAAAATCTCCATGTGTCTTTTGTGACAGCAGATGTCCTTTTGTGGATTATTGCCAAAATTCAGAAGCCTGTAAAACAAGCTGGGAAGTATCCTCTGGGGAAAGAAATCCCCCCGCCTTTCATGAGAAGTTAATAAATGTTAGAGAAGAAATCTGAAGACATAATAATGGCTGTGAGTATTAACATTCTCTTACAGTAGCAGTGCCAGATTATTTATTATATATATATTTTTCCTATTTGAGGTTTGTTTGAGGGTTTTTTTCCTTAAAAATAGGTAACCAGAGATTTATGAATGAAAGGCATACTGGGAAAAAAATCAACCTAATACACAAAATTACATTTCAGTGTCAAAAAGCTTGGATTTAGCACAGAAGGAAGAAGGGTATTTCATGCAGGCATCCTACTGCAAAAAAGAAGGCCACTGGAGATTAATGAGGAAATAAATAGGATTAACATATAAGGACTAAATAGGGAGGAGGTTTGGGCCATAAGAGATTAATGAGGAACATACCTTGCTTTGCCACCACAGGTATGAACTGAATTGTATTCTATCACTTTCAAGGTGAATTGAAAGCGATTGAACATAAAAGAAACTTTCTGAAGAGTTTTCACTCATAGTCCTCCTGGGACTCTTTCCCTCAGAGGTGTTAGACGCTACATGTGCTAACTGCAGACAATGTGCTAACTCTGCAGTCTTCAGTGATGAACAGAGGAAGTCCCTATAGACAGCTTAGCTGGCACATGCTTTCTTCCTCTGAGCACAAGACAACCAATGAAAAGGACTTGGTTTTGCAAGAGAAGTCACTGAACTGCTGCTGAATAGGCCTTGCCTTTTAAATCATATAATTAAAAGAAGCAACAAAAAACTTAAAAGACATTATCCAATCTTTATATTCTCACTGCCGCATGTGTGCACACATACACTTGCTGTCAGAAAAATTTGCTATTTCGAAACAAATTTACCACACAACTTCAGATAAATATTTAGACTATGAAATGTCAAAAAACTTAATATAATTTTTAGTCTAGAAATTGCATTTTTTTATTTCTGCCTTGACTTCATTTTTTAAAGGAGCTGAAGAATATTTTAAAATAATTTGTTCTGTTTCAGATGGAATAAAATATCTCAAATGAAGTTAAGACAAAACAAATTGGGTAATTATCATTAAATACCCCGTTTCAGTACCAATTTTTACCCATCCTCTACTCCTTCTATTCGTTTTCAAGTGTGCTAACCTAAGCCACTTCCCATCCCCATCTGTCTTCTGATGTTTTGTCCCAGAACCAAAACGTGCTTTCCTGACCAAGCTCTCAACTTACTCACCATCCCCACTCCTGACATGGGTCGGCCATAACCAGGGATGCCCCCCACGAGTATCTGAGACTCTCAGCTCTCTAGCATGGCAGCCCACCACCATTTCCTTTGGTCTCTGTCCCTGCATACTAGGGGATTTTTTGGTTTGTTTCAAGTCCCTAGTTGGGTGCAAAGATGGGAGATGTGTTTGAATTCTCTGGTCACTGTATCCAAAATCAGGGCTGCCATGGGGGCAACTGCTGGAGTGCAGTGTGGGCCAGACATGAGACTGGCATTTCTTGTATGTCCAGTTTAAGAAAAGAGCTTAGGCAGGCCTGTCTGAAAACCCTGACCACCTTGGGTCCATCACAAGCAGTGTATGAAATCCCATATCCCAGATTCCCACTGAGTAACACCTGGTTTCTTCCAACAGCTTCATCAAAATCCAGCTCTTCTTTGTAAGAGGAAAGTTGGCATAATTCAGCTCTATTGAAAAAGAAATTTCATAAGTCACTTTTCCCCTGGAGCACATCTAGCTAATTAAGTGTACACCATGGCCACTGCACAGGTCGAGGCCAACTGCATGGTGGTTCTTTGCCTGAGCACACCCATTGCAGGCTCTCCTTGCCACCATTCTGCAAGGGCTGTAGACACTGGGAATGAATACTGCCCACAAAGCTTTGGGGTGACCAGAAGTAAATAACGAATTAGCCGGCTGTACTTCCTATTGCAAGGACAGGGCAGGAGGCCTTCCCCAGTCCACATGCTTTTTGCTCTCATCTGTCCAAAGAGAGCTGAAATGACATCAGCTTCAAACTATTTAGGGAGTCTGAGCCATGAGCTATCACTGATCTTTGGGAAAGTCAGCTTGGACCAGTATGAGAAGGACATTCTCAGTACTAGACTGGCCATACCTCTGATTAGTGAAGCAGTTGCTTTACAAGAAATCAGGGGGGGTTTGTTTAAATTTGCCAATTTTTGCTTTTACTATGTCTATGAAAAACCGAATCTAAAATTATTAGTGTAAAATAAATAGGTCTTGGCCCAACCATTCCAAACAAGAATGTTTCTGTCTATTGCACAAGCAAAATGAGCAATATTTGAAATACTTTTCAAAAAAAAAAGTTGTCCTTCTGGTCTTCCCAAGCATGCTATTTAAACTATACCTAAAAAATGGATTCATTTAGAAATCCATATGCTTTTCAGAAAGCAAATACAGTTCACATTTGAATAAGTTTCTATATTTGATGCCAAGCTTGCAGGGAAAATGTCCAGTAATGTTTATCACAACATCAGAGACACGTGCCAAACTTTTGTCAATGCTCTACATTATACTTTGGGGTGGAGGGGGTGGAATTCTGTATTTAGAAATAGCTTATATTAGCCTGAAATTTTACTGTGAAGAGCTTCATGGGAGAGATCACCCACAGGCTATCATCCTTCCCAATGGGCAGCACAGCACAGTGCAATGGACTGGCAGGGGGCACGGCAGGGAGTTCCAGCCCTAATTCTGAATATCTTAGCTTTTGTGGGTTTAAGCCATTTGTGAACTCACTGAATTTTTGATGGGTGTTTTACACCTGAAATATAAACCCTGAAAACAAGGAATGATGAGGAAAACGCATGGAAAACACCATGACCACAGCCCACAGCTCTCATGGGAACTACCACAGTCACAGGCTTACAGCTGAGTTTCAAATCTTCTATTGAATTACAGAAAGGGCTGCTATTAGGCTCCTCTCCCCTCAAGCTCATTATATACAGTGGTTTGCCATCATTAAACCATCTTTCTAACAAGTTTTGTCCATAAACTGCTTAGCATATCAAGATTTTTCTGAACAATTTGAATTTTTCTAAGCAATTTGATATATTCAGGAGTTAATACACATTCAGTGAGACTGTGTGTCCCAGGATAATGATTTCCTCCTATCAGTTTAGGGCTTGGACATTGTAGATTCTGACAGTGAGTATTATGGGGATAATACTGGTGGATTCACTGGTCAGTTGGTGGAGGTAACCCTGCAGAGTGGTCAAGATTGTTAAGAAAATTCCTGAACCTCATGCAGTTGTCTGGTAGCCAGCCTAAATTAAAAAGGAAAAGAAAGAAGCTCATTAAGGGAAGCTCAGCTTCAAGAGATGAAACTTATGAGCCATTTCTTCAGCAGGTTTGCTGTGTGTGGCTCTGCAGTCATTTAATGTTGCTGCACATTACTCCACAGTTGTTTCATTTCACCTGCTGAAGTTATTGCAATTCAAGATGGAGGGAAGGGAAATGCACCTGTGTCTGCAGTGACTACAGAACTGATTTCTGGTCTCTGACAAAAATGCATTGCATCAAGTACACAGCTTTTTAAGACAGCAACTGAGTTCGGTCATTCATGAAGGTGAGCTGAGATTATGACATGACAGGCTTAGCAGGTGAGCAAATTTACAGAATTCTATAATATTTCATGAAAATTGCCTCTTTGGGAACACTTTCTGCAGTGCATACCCCATTTCTTAGAAAAGCAAGAGCTTACCTTAAGCAAATGAGTTGACTTACTGTGAGACAGCTAAAGAAAAAGAATAAGCTCATTGAAATCTCCACAACGAGAAGCTCTAAGGGAAGGGACTTACACAGGGGTGTTTGCACAGTGCCTGGTACAATGGGTCCTAACCTGGTCATGCCCTTTGATTGCTGTTGCAGAGCAAACATTCGACAACAAAGAACTAGCAAGTAATGCTAAGGTCAGGCTCAGCTACTGAACCTGCATGTATGTTCCCTGAACGTCTTTTCAAGTACTGAGGTAGCTGCTACAGCTGCATGCGATTGCTGGCTAAAGCCAAAGGAAAAACCTATCGTCCCAACCAGCTTCTGCTCAGGTGTCTGGTGCACTGGCCAGAATTTCGTCAGATGCTTCCTGTCCCTCAGGGATGTCCCAACTACTGTGAGAGGGCATTTTTGTGATGATGAAAAATCATCATTCCATGGGAAAAACTCTCATGCAAATGTATTCAGACACCAAAGATGGAACTTTTGGCAGTGGACAGCATTTAGTGAGCACCTTCCTGCTATGGAGAATATCCTCTGAGCAGTCCAAGAGCACAGTTTAAAGAGCACTTCCATGTTCATTGGTTAATAATGTTTACCAAGAAGAACTAAAATGCAAGAAATACACCAGGTGATTTGTGGCAACTATGTCTGCCCACAAAACAAATGTATCATGTTCAGTGTTGAGCCAATACTGTGTGCATTTCATGGAAGGATTGACAATAGTTCCTCACCAGCACCTGAAGCCCTTTTTTCTCTATTCTTAGCAAATTATCTTTGGGATGGCCACCAGTCCAGCCTTGCAGAAGCTCTGCTGCCTAGTGCATTATCTTCATAAGAGTGACGGTAATAGCCTGATCCAAGGCAGACTCTGTAATCATCATTTGCATATAAAATACAGATAATCTTCCTTGGGGCAGAGAATGACGGGTGGCAAGGTGCATCTGTAAGACCCTGGTGAAAAACGGGTGGCTCTCTGGGTTTGGGTGAAAACTGGTTAGTTTCAAGTTCTTGCAACTTCTATGACTTTTTAGTAACTTTATGAAATGTGGCATATGTAGAGAGCTATGGTGGCTGCAACAAAGCAGATACTGCTCTCAAAGCATCTAGCACACAGCACAAATGCCTCTGTGTGACCCCACAGGGGTCCATGACTTCAGTAAAAACAGGCAAGAATGGGTTTGGCAGACTAGAAGAATCCCTCCTTGAATATTTGACATTGATAGAAGATTGGGAAGAATTGGGGAAGAATTGGGGAAGAAGTGTGTTGGAAAGCTCAATCTACAGAAAATGTGCTATGCAATTTTACAGTTCCATAAAAAATGCAAAAGAGCTGTTTCACAGCTGGGGAGAAGGAAGCCCAGCCTCTTGTTTTCACTTCCTCCACTGGCTGACATTTATAGGACTTTACTTATAAACAGCACTTACATAAATCAGTCAAGTCACAGTTCACACCACTATCTCAAAGCAGACAACGATCATGTTATTTGTTGCTTCCTAAATGACAAAGCCTGAGGTGAGGAACAAGAGGTGTACATGCTTCTTCAGTGGGTAATTTAGCCTAAAGCCCAGTGCCTGATTTGCAAAGAGTATGAACAGCCTGCTGAAATCCAAATAAAAGCCTTCAAGATGGGGAAGAGCTTCACTTACTAGTTTGCACACTGACATTTTTAGTAAGTACCTTGCAGTGCATTTTCTCCCTGGTTGAATCATAATTGCAATTTTGCTAAATTTTGAATTAATTAAACTCTTATTCTGCACTTGAGATGTTCAGGTAATTTTTTATGTAAGCCTGTATGAGTAATTCCCTCTGTCATGAAGAACTGCTAGTGGACAACTTGGATTGAAGTATTTCTGAAGAGCATTTCACAGGACACCCAGGACCTCCAGGACCCCTGGTTTCACGGAGATGTTTCACTTCTCTTGCTGAACCTCAGCTAATGACCCATCTAGCACCAACCTTACATCAGTGACTCTCAAACACCAGAGACTGCCGACAGCCTGAAGAGCATGTGGTGCTGGTCTCTCCATATCTGCTGCAAGAATCAGGATGAGAAGGCAGCAGAGAAGCAAGCACGGAACAGAAATGCAGAAGTGAAAGTGAGAGAAATTATTCAAGAACAAAAGAATAAAACCCAAAAAGACTGTATCTTTATCTTTTCATCAAAACACAAGTTAAATTAAGATTGGTTTCAATTAAAGAAAGTTTTCCTTGCAATTACTTTTCCACATTAGAAAAGTACTGCAGGAACTCCATGGAAGTCTTGGATTGAGAGAATAAGCTAAGGAAGGGAGTCACAGTAAAAATGAAGGCCATGCAGTCACCCCAGACATGCAAATCCTCTTTGAACACACATTCACTAAGGAACACATTCCCTTGGAGAAAATTATTACAGAGCCATGTACATCTCCTTCAGGAATGCCTGCCAGGAAGGCACATCTCATCACCTTTGTTCAAACTGCAGAGAGGTAACCAGATGCGCACACTGACAAGGGTGAGCTGGATGTCTCCAAAGCACATTCATTGTCTACTGTCTTTAGCTGTGACTTTAGAAGTGACTCCATTCTACACCCTTCAAGGGAGGAACTTTAGAGAAGAAACCCTGGGTGGGTAGGATACAGAGAGTTTCACTTTTTAAAGGTGCTGGCCGTTCTGGATTTCTCCTTTTTCAGGAAGAAAAACTTAACTCAGAAGAGTTGTTCACCCAGAACAGTTGTCCACCCCCTCGTAAAACAGGAGGCAAAGCATGTTCAAGAATACTATTCCCTTGAAAAGTGTAATTTATGCCCTCAAAGCCATTATGGGAATCTAAGGGATGTTTTCACAAAGGAGAATACCCATGTTTTGCACACAATATTTAAATGTGTACATAAGATACAGTTTTTTTGCCCAAACAATGCAAAAGGAAAACTGTCTGGCATGTACTGTAATAGCACATCCTAGTGCAACAGCCACATGATACGATAGAGTTGTGCACCCACAAAACAAACATTCTGGACAGCCTAAGGCTATGTAAGTGTTTTGGAGATGAGTCTGTCCATCACATATTATCAGGCCTTTGAAGGGTGAGTATTTCTAAGTATTTTGAAGTGAAGATTTTGATTTTGTGCTCTTGATCCTTACATGCAGACCAGAGCCCCACTGCAGAGCTGTTTCTGACATGCATCTATAGAGATTTAAGTAATTCTTGCAAAACTACACAGCTCCAATGTAACTCTTTAAAAAACATGTACATGTGGCACTTAGAGATAAAGTTTAGTGATGGACTTGTCACTGCTGGGTAAAAGGTGAACCTGATGATCTGAAAGGCCTTTCCAACCAAAATAATTCTACGATTCTATGGAAACTAGAAATTCAGCCTCATTCCTGCATAAAGGGGTTCCTGGGGAATTTTTTTAAGACAATAAAATAAAAATGTGCTGCTGCAGTGAAGAAAAAGTGCAGAATGTTACTTGTCTCAACAAGAGACAGCTTCCCCGATCAGGCTCATTTTAGCAGGGTGAGCAGAAGTTAAAGACCTGAGCCATTTCTCCCCCCTTTCTGTAACATACCAGTGTGTCCTCCAGCTTTCCACTGTGTTGTTGTTCAGGTTGTTCCCATTCTCTCACTTTGCTTCTGTCCTCCCTCTTCTTCAGTCCTGAACGCTTCCTTCCCCCAGAAAAACACAACATTCTAAAGTGAGCCATCAGTTGGCGGGGTCCTCATAATACTGCTCTTCATCATACTCCCTGGGAAAGAGGACTCAACACATCAGACAGTTAACTGGCTCTCAAAAAATCCCCCCAAATTTAAGCGATTTGAGAATTAAGAGAATTAATTACTTAATTAAGAGAAACAGGAATTAACTCATTCCAAAGCATAAGGGCATCCATCTGGGCTTAGATTTTGAGAGACAAGTAAAGGCATTTGGATTTAGATGGTTTCTGATCCCACAGTTTCCATCTGTGTCTTTGGGCAGTCGCCTTTGTCAAACAGCCTAAAACATTTTCTAACTCAGCAAGTTAACAGGAGGAAAGGTTAGGCCATGTGCACCTCCATTTCCTGCCATTAACGTGGGAGAAAGGTGATGCCGTATGGGCAAGGACGCTGAGAGCATCCCACTCTCCTGTCCAGGCTGGCCAATGGTCCCGTCCCATGCCCAGCAGGTTTCAAAGGAGACACTGGGCAGAAGGCACCCAGCAAGGGGGCTGCTCTTGTGCCTGGAAAAACAAGCAGTCCCAGTAGCTTGTTTGTCTGGGTTTTTTTTACAGAGGAATACAGGTTCACTCATCATCACAATAAGCATATTCACACTCGCACTGAGCCAGTTTGAGACTTCCAAGACCAGCACCGAGTATGAATGAGCCTAGTAAGAGCTTCATACTGCAGAGTCTTAGTCAATGTTTTTCAAGTTTGGGTCAGTCTGAGGCACCGTGGCTGAAAAAGCATTGCAATGAACATTGTAAATTAATATTTTATATTCCCTTGAAGTGCTTTTTGAGGAAATTAGACTTCATTACTGAGGCATCTCTCCTGTAAACACAGAAAACAGAAAATACCTCTGCTGACAAGGACAGCATTGTAAGGCAGGGAAGGAGAGTAAACATTGAATCTGACTGGAAGAACTGGGCTGATTCAGCAGCTGAATTAATCAGGCATATGCATCCCTGCTCCCCAGCAGCTCCCCAAGCTGCAAGACCTGCAGCACCCACCCACTACAGATGGCACCACCTTTACACCCAGGGAGCAGCACCCGATCACCCCCCCAGACCTACCAAAATGGTAAGGTGAAGAATTCAGCCCCTATTGAATACACCTCAAGGGCACCAGGACCCCCACATTACTGCCAGCCTGGTGGTTTGCGGTGCACAGGTTGCAGGCATCACAAGATCCCGGTCCTGGGACCTAAACTGTGAGGGCAGCAAGGGCGTGGAGCTGCCACAGCGCTGTTTTGCTTTTCATGTTTGGGACCATTTGCACAGCCCGACCAGTGCTGGAGTGAGTATTTTTGGCACTGGCTGGGTAGGTTCCTCTGCAGCTGAGTGCAGCCAGCCAAACTCGGCTGGCACAAGGCAGGGCTTTTCAAAACCTTCTGTGCTCCAATCGGAAAGCAGCCGAATGCTACTCTTCTCAGAAAAGTGCTGCCCTTGTCCTTTTTTAATGAAAGCGAACTTGGTATTCAGTAGGAGCAGGCCAGAGCTATTTCAAACACGGAAGACAGCAGACACAAATCAATAGAAAAAAATAACTTCTTTTTATTTACAAAAAAAATCCAAATATTGGATGCTGTAAACAAAATTCACAATCTGTTCCCTCTAGAGTCTGTTTTCCATCAGCTCTTTTTCTGTCTGTAACAAAGCCTATAGTCAAAATGTTCCAAAAGAGCAATCCAAGGAGCAGTTTGCTGCAACAGGATGCCTTGCAGAAGGCAACAGTTGTAAGGAAATTTGAGGGAAAGCAAATCTGCACAGACTCCTACAGACTGCAGGAGCCTGCAGCGCCTTTAGCCAAGCTGTCTTGAAATTTGCAGGCTTTTTTTTTTTTTTTTTACTATTTATTTTGTTAGCAAACCACTATTACAACAGCAAAACAGTACACTGATTTTCCTTCTTGGAAGGGAAACTCTCTGCATAAAGAAAACCATACAAAAGAATATATGCAAATAGGAGCTGAATATGCAAATACAGGTTTTTCTCTTCTGTGCAGTTTTATCTAACACATTTTTTGTCTCAATTTAAAAAAGCGACTTTTTTGAACCGGTAGGAGCTTCTGATGTGATGCAAACCAAGCATTTAATAAGAGCTGTTTAGAGGATTTGTGTGAAGGCCTTTGTGCAAGATAAAAAATATTTTAAGTGCAATAAGAGAAACTAGAAAAATATCATCTTTTTGGTCTTCTAATTGCCCTTCTATTTTTAGAAGAAATGTTCTTACATTTGGGAGGACAGCTATATCTGAGGAAAAAAAAGAAAAAAATCCCATTTCAAAGCTCTTGGTTGTTTCACGATCGTTACATTTAACCAAGTTTAGTGCCCCATTGGTTAGCAGAAAATTCAGCTGTGGCACAAACAGTTTTACTGTAATCAGGTCAATGTCTTTAATCAGTTCAGCTCTTTAAAAGGGGCACTGTCTCCTGTAGCACAAGCTCTAATCTTACAGCTGATTGGATGGGATAGATGAAGTCCACAAAGCAAGAAGGCGGTTGTTAACTTTAAAAGTACCAGTGTGTCGAAGAGGAGGGGAAAAAAACAGTTAAAAAGAAGTCAGACTTTATGGAGTGGAAGGTGTGCAAACCACAGAAATAAGCCGGTTTTGAAAAAGGGTTCTTATTTTACTCTTGGCCTGAACTCATGCCTTCTTCCCACCTCTAACACCAGGTACCTTTTAAGCTACCCATCACAAATAAAACAAAGCTCCACCAGTTCCACCACCTGATCATCAACATATGCAAAACAGATCTGGAATACCTATATAATATATATAAAAACATATTATATATGTATCAAAATGCAAATACCAAAAGGTGCAGTCTAGCTCAGAGCCCTGCTGTATGCGCTATAAGGTAACTAGCTGCTTTCAATCAAAAAGAAAAAAACAAAACACAACAATAAAATTTGAGCTGAGAGGAAATAATTCAAAACTTTCTTTCAAGCAACTGCAAAAAAAAAAAAAAGGGTCCTTCAAAGGAAAAATTTGTGTCATGTATTATCAGCATTCTGTGGTTGTGGCACAGCTATAGATTCTCCAACCCTTTTAAAGACTGGATGACTCATTTATTTGCTGCAAATAGTTGTGGGAGAGAAGACATACCACATTACCAGCTGATCCTATTTCCCCAGCCCTCCCCTCGCTTCCGCTAGCAAACCAAGGAGCAGGAGGCAAGGGGAGCCAGTGGGCCAGGAGCATCCAGCCCAGACCCTCCAAGGGGTTGGAGGGAACCTCGCTGGGACAAGAAGCCAGTGGGAGGTTGCAGCCAGCACCAGAGGAAGGGAAGGTGGGGACAAGATCTGCACATCAATGCGGGAATGGCAATGAACCAGCTTTTACGTTTCCTGAAGGACTCACGGGGAAGGTGCTTCAGTAAACAAATCGGGTTCCTATTAAAGTGCCTGCAGAGTGAAAAGTACAAAGCACGACAAAAATAGATGTACCTTACTCTCTCCATAGGGAAAACACACTGCCAGAACTCAAGTCCTTTCCCTCTCCCTGCCCCTGACTCCAACACCAGATCCTGCCTGTGACCAGACAGGGCACCGCCGGTTTTCCTTCAAAAGCCTGAATTCCCTTTTTTTTTTTTAATCCCCCTCAGTAAGAAAAAACAAAATATCAGAGTCAAGTGTCACTTAGTCATTAGGTTTTTGAAGCCCAACAAAGAATTTAACACCTTCAGAGATGGCACTGAAGTGAAAACAACAGCAGAGGTTGGGTTTTTTACCCCCTGCTGATCTTAGGGAGAGGAAATGAAAGGGAATAGTTATTGTTCCAATGTAAAGTGATTCCATTTAAATAAAGTACAGTACTAAAATTGTAAATGCAGTGTGACAACCAGATCAAAGATGTTTAATATTTGCATAAAAATATATATATATAATATATATATAAAATATAATTTTAAGCAATCGTGCAACACTCTTAAAAAGGGTTCATTTCACATTTGCTAAATTCTAGTGGTCCTGGAATGCATAATGCATTCTATTAAAAATACTCCTTTAAATATTAACAATTAGTGTTCAAATAACCAACTAATACAATATTCTTTAGCTGTCAGGGGGTTTAAATAAACCTATCTTTGATCCACGTTCCACTGAATTACACGTCATGGAGGTATGCAGTCACAACATTAGTGGGTTAAATGTCAAAATGGCATTACAGTACAAAACAGTTAAAAAAATCAGCTAGTCATATGTTTCTCCATCTGTGGAATTATTATGGCTCACAAGCAACCCACCGAATTACTGTAATCCTTGTTCTTGCAACTAAAGACATTATCTGAATCCCACCTTAATCCTGACTGGTTCATTTACTCCAAATTTCTCAGGTGTGGGTTAAAAATTCACTGCAAGGTGCCCACTGTCCTATGAGATCCTGTTGCAAACTGGAAAACAAGTAGTACTTTATTTAAACATTCCTTAATTGCTACATTTTCATAGACCACATTAATATATATTGTGTGTGTATATATATAGATATACACCTATAACATGTACATATATACACACACAAACATATATACACACATACACACACGTACCTAGGATAATAGCACACTGACATAACATTAACTCTATACAGGTATTTGCCAAGAAAAAAAATAGGGCATTTCCTCCACCACTTATTCACAAGCTTATGGGGTTTTTTTGTTTTTAATCCTTGTGTCCCTGATAAAACAAAATGCATGGTTAAACCACAAAACTATATTTTTTTCCTCACTTCAATCTTTATGAAGATATCAGGCACTTTTGATTACTATTGGTGTGTACAAATATAGGAACATCTTTCTTTTCTTTTACATATATATATATATATATATAATCTACTGTGTCTTCTTTGCTCGGATAACTTATTTGAGAAATCTTTGGTCCTTGAGTATATTCTTTTTGCCACAGCTGGTTTTCCAGCATACTCACATTTTTAAAATGTGAGGCATGCACACAGCTGGAAATAATGGACTTTGTCATCGTACGTGTTTCTGTTTTTATAACTGTACCAATCCACTACTACTGTTCATTTGGAGCAAGTTTCTGGTAAAGCATTCTAGTCAAGCAAGCTATACATTCTACACGGTCAATCCATAAACGGCATTTGCTGCAAGCCCCAAATGCAGTAATTCCAATATACAATTTTATTCAGCTTATCTCTGCTTTATGCCTCTAACTTTTAATTCCTGAATATACACAGAATTGTTTTTTGTGNAAAATTTTTTTTTTGTTTTTTTTTTTTTTTTTTTTTTTTTTTGTGTGTGTTTTGTTTTCTTTCATATTCTCCCTTTTGCAGGTCCCATTCTAGAGTAAGAAAAAAAAAATAAAAGAAAATAAGGCTTTCCCACCTTCTCTATGCCAAAGCTATGGGAGCAGATATTGCCAACCCATATTGTCATCAAGCATTCCTCCCTCACTTATTTCAGGGGAAGCTGGTTGCTTTTAATGACAGGCCTCTTGTGCTCTGGGGTAGGATCCAATTATTTCGGAGTTCTTTCTCGATCATGCTCCCATTATTTATTAGAAGAACCATCAGCTTTTCCCAAACTTGAAAACTAGAGCAGATCATCATTGCACAAAACACCCCATTTCAAAGGGACCCATTGCCCCTTCCTATGTATTAGAAAAGGTTCTCCCCACCGGGTCTACTAATTTCGGTCCTTAATTACAGGGCAGCCAAGTAGAGTATGTGTGCTGCTGGCAAGGGAACACCGTCTGGACCTGGGCAATATAATAATTGCTGAAGTTGGCATCTGCTACGTATGGGGCTGGCTGGTAATAGCAGGTGACATTGGCCACATTGGGGATGATATTTTGCTCGGCTAGGACCCGGATGGCCAGCATGGTGATCAGATTCAGAGTCTGTCTCCTCTCATGTCCCATCAGGCACACTGTGCTCTCGTTCACCACACCGTGAAGGGTCATGAGATAGTCATACTTGCGGTCCTCTAATCCCACAAAGTGGTTCTGCAAGTAGGACTCCAGCTTTCTCTGCTGTTCTCCAATGTCTGAGAAGTCAATGAAAAACCTCGAACACATGTATCTCTGCAGGGACTTAATCTCAGATTCAGAGGCAGCCCTAAAGCCCCTTACCAAAAGGTTGCAGTACTTCAGGAGACCACCTCCTCTGATTTCTTCTGGGTTTCTGGTGGCAATTATCTTGTTGCAGAGGTGATCAAAGGCTTCCTGGAAATCCCCATAGACGCTCTCACCAATGATAGTTGGGTGAAAAGTTTCAGTCATCGGATTCTCTGAGCACTCATAAAATAGCAGCAGGGAGTCCAGCTTGATTTGAAAGGAATCGACACTGAATTCAAACTGCCGCCTCAGAGAGTCCACAAATTTCAGCTCCACATTTTTGCCACTGTTGTTGGACAGGGAGATGAGACTCCATCGGTCTGAATCATTGCATACTTTTACCATTTTCTGCACGTAAGCCTCCTATAATTGGAAAGACAAAATGAGCAAATCAAGACACAGATGCAAGAAATCTCCCCTTTGCTGCATTTGCTTGTATCCCCAAAACCTCCCCAGTCCTTGCATTTCACAAAAGATTTCATGGAGCCTGCAGATACAAACCAGAGAAGAAATGCTTAATGTGACAGCTCAAAATGCTATCACTGCAAGAGGATGACAGGGAAGGGTGTTCTGCTGGGACTGTGGCATGCAAGGGAAGCATATAGCAACACTGCTTCTTTCAGTCACTTTTAAATACATCTACACACTAAGCCCATGGCATTCATATCAAATATGCCTGCACCCACACGCAAAAGGGCGCTACTACAACCAGACAAAAAAAATTCTTATTTATCTGTTTCCACTTCTTTCTCTCCTCTCCACAAAAACAACTTAGCAAGTGTTCACTCCCCTCAATCCTTCCACTGCAGGTTCCACAAATCTGCCTCAAAAAAAAAAAAAAAAAAAAAATCCATCTAAAAATCTGAAAGACATCGGGAATTCAGCCTAATCAACTCAAACAAACTGTCTTCGAGGGGAGGGAATATGCCTTTCCCCTAGACACTTAGTGCACCTGAATGCATGCCTTACAGACGGGGTTTCCTTCTTGCAGTTATAAAATCCATCTACGCTCCCCCTGCACCCAGGAACCAGTCCGCCACATCGAGCTGCCGCCGAGCCGGGCTGGGAGAGAGATGTGCAGCCCCTGGCACACACACGGCCCACGTAAAACAACCGAGAGGGAGGAAAGGCTAATTAATCCTGAAAAGCCCCGGCCAGGGAGTTTCATTGCAAACTCCTTCTCCATTTTAAGCGTGAGGTGAAAAAAATCGTTCAGGGTCCCCCTGGTTCGCGGGATGTGGGGGAGAGCTGCGTCTCTGAGTCCACCCCTCCATCCCCAGGGGGAAGGTGCCCACTCCCCGCAGGCAGGCGCTCACACTTGCCCGCTCCGGGCGTCTGGGCACAGGGCAGGTTTACCTTGAGGGTGAGTGGCGTAATCTTCTCCTTATTTACCCCCTCGGGTAAGAAATCCAAGAGGCAGTCCAAGACCACGTCCTTCACAGTCTGAAATTCGGCTTCCCCTTTGAGGTCGGCGCAGAAGATGAGGTCCAAGTCCTTGTAGCCCAAGCCGCTGTCCTGGTGGAGGACGTGGCTGGCGGCCGAGCCGTTCAGCCGCACGTCGCGCAGGCCGATGCCCTTCTCCTCCAGCCGGCTCCGCACCACCTTGACAATCTGGCGGGGCTGCATGGCCAGCGTGGGGAAGTTGCCGCGGCCGTGGATGGGGATGGTCTCGCTGAGGATGCGGTCCAGCCGCTGCACTTGCTCCCAGCTCAGCACGTTGCAGTGCGCGCTCTCGCCGCCGCCCGCGGAACTCCCGCCGGGGCTGCCGCCGGCCTTCTCATCGTCTGCCATGGTGTGCGGCGGCTGCCTCCCCGGGCTGGATCCAGGCACCGCTCCGGCTCCTCGCCGGCCTCCCGGGCCCCCTCTCCCTCCGCGCCTGGCAAAACAGGAGAACAAGCGAGCGGTCAGCAGCTGCGCGCACCCGGCTCCCGAGCTCCGCTCCCAGCGGCCGTCCCTTCCAGCGGAGAAGCGGGAGACACACCTACTGATTAGACTAAAAAAAAAAAAAGGGAGAGGGGGGGAGAAAAAGCCCCCCGAAGCCGGGCGGTGCTGCAGGATAGAGGAAGGTGCCCGACCTGCAGAGCCGCTGCTTGCGCCGCTCTCCGCGCCCCCGCCGGGGCAGAGGCCGCCCCGCGCCGACGGAGAGGCCGCCCCGCACCGCCCAAAAGGCCGCCCCGCTCGCTGCCGCCGCAGGCTGCCGCCGTCTCCGGAGCTTTCGTAGTCCTGCCCGGGAAAGGTCCCCAGTAGTTTTTATACGGGGTTTCTCCGCGCTTCCGGGGCTCCGAGTCACGGCGCCCTCGTCCCGCCCCTTCCATCTGCATGGCCGGCCCGGCGGTGCCCCCG
>VXAY01001109.1:227308-269237 GCA_013399855.1 Oxyruncus cristatus | reverse complement strand
CTGCCGGGCGCCGGGCGCTCCCGAGGGGGCGGGCGCAGCCGCGGCCGGAGAGGCAGGGGGGGTTGTTCTGGGGGCGTTTGTTCTGGGGGCGGCCTCGGCTTTGATTCACTGCCCAGATTCCCTGTTACTTTAGCAGGACATGTCTGCTCCTGACTCTGGAGCAGGCAGGGAGCAGAGGCGACTCCACGCAGTGCCCCCGTCACGCAGCACCGTCGCCCCCTCCCCGTGCCACTCATGGGACAAAAAAAATGGGTTGTAGTGCTCTATGACAGCGCATGATATGATTAAAAAAAAAAAAGAAAAAAAAGAAAAGAAAGGAAAGGGACAAAAAGGAAGGGCAGGAAGGGCAGGAAGTTTTTAAAATCTGGATGTGCACAAGTGACTGCAGCTTGAGAGCAGAAGTAGAGTGTCCTGCGTCCACTGGTACACTGACTGGGGTTTGCCAACTAATTCCTTTAATTAAAATAAATATTCAGACTAAGGGTTCTGCTAGCAAGGGAGCTTGGGCCACTGGCTATTGTTGCTGGGCACACAGAGCCCCCACTCTCAGCCTGGGTGCAACTGATGGTGCATTCAAAGAGGAGGGTGCCAAGCAATGCCCATCTCCCTGCAGCGCAGAGAAATGCCCAAGTCTCCTCAGACTCAGCCGAGTTACAGCTGAGGCCAGGGACTTACAGGGTTCCCACGGGGGGGCGGGCGGGGGAGCTGCCTCCCTGCAGCACTGAGGCGTCTATGCACTGCCCTCAGCGCATACTTACGAAGCTCAGCGAGGTTAAAGCACAACCCCATTCCCAGACTGGCATCACTCAGGTGAACCACAGTTCACTAGGGCACAGGATTTAAACTTTCAGAAGGAATAACTACGACCTTATTTATAAGCAAATTATCAATATCATTAATCAGCCAGATTACTTATTTCTAGCCCAAGGGCAAAGATCAGACCTGGAGGCTCATTCCATATTAAACCAGGACACATCCAGGAAACTGAGAGTGCTTCGTGGTTGAAACTAGTGAACATTTCATTTCACTTGTGTTTGTCAGCATGTTGCAATGAAATTTTAACAATATTTCAAATACCACAGAACGTATCAGTGGGTTCACACTGGTCAGTAGGATTTCATGTAATTTTATACAGACCTTGTTTCATTTCTCCGTGAAGTGTGGGTTTTAGCCTCTCTCAAGTCGCTAATTCTTGTCCACTTAAAAAGAAAAATGGGCATCAGTTCATCCTGGGGAATACAGATTTGCTAAAGACAAGGTGAGTGTGTCTCAGAAGAAAGGTGTTTGCCCTGCTGGGCTTTGCCAAAGGAGCAAGGCCAGCCAAACCCTGCCCTCACCTCGACTTCTCTTTTTCACCCTAACCACCTGCAAATCACCGCCTACTCACTTGAAAGAAGAGTGGAAAGCATTTCCAGTCAGAATCACTGCATTTACAGTTTTTCAGTTGAGAAAGGTATGTGTGATATTAATCATCATGCTCTTTGTATAGATCAACAAGTATTTGCATTGACGCGCAATTCTTTTCACTTCTAATTAATGGACACTAGGTGAAGGGTGTGTTATTTTGGGTTTTTTTAATAGCTGTCTAAATATAAGGGAAATATATACTCAAATATGAAAGCCCGGGTCACTTTAAATCAGTAGAAGTCATTAGGAATTTTAGCAAGAAATTGAAATAGGGTATATTACCTTACAAGAAATGCAGAAATATTTGCATTATTTACAGCTGCTGCTAACAAAAGAATTCATTCAACTCATGAACATGCTCTGTCCCTTTAATGACAAACTTACTTTTGGAAGGAAAAGGTAGGGGGGTTAAAATTGCCAATGTGAGCAGTAATTCTTTAATGGAATTTTGATTCTATTACTCACACAGGTTGTTTGTACTGCCTAAGCAATTAGTAGAAATCCAAGATGTGTCATGTGAATCATGTCTTTCTATATGTCTGCACAATACTTTTCACTTAGTCCCTTCATCTCACCCATACTCTCAGTCCTGCTCTAGAACAAATGAAATTTAATAGCAATACATGTGTTTCTTGTGTATGCATTTGTGTATATTTGCTCATAAATTCCTCAGTGTGAGATGTTAATTCAGCTTGGCCATGTAGCAGAGAGCGCATTCTCCAGGTGAGTTCTGCTGAATTTAAGAATTTAAGTATTTTATTGACTGAACTACATGTACTGTGACTGTAACATCATTCTGTCTTCCTTCTGCCCAGGACGTGGTGCCTAAAACAGGAACATGTTCTCTTTGGACAAAAAAAGAACAAGAAACTGTGACTCTTCGGCTGTCCCTGTTCTAGGAATTGGTGCCCATTTGCTGCTCATCAGGACCAAAACTTCCAGTTTAGTTTTTTCCAAGAGGAATTGAGTTCATGTGACACAGCTGCTCTGCCAACACAGCCAGCATGTGTTACCTACAGACAGTCAGGGGATTCAGTTCTGAGCAGTAACACTACTTCAGTTCAAAAACTAGTGTTGACTCACCCAGAGGTGTTTGGTTTTGTTAAAAACATAACAAACATCAGTATTGCTATCATCACTAGGTATTAAAAGCAGCAGCCTTTCGTCTTGGATTGACTTGGCAGAAACAAAGAAGTCTTGGAAGTCCAAAATACACCCCCTGAAGTCTGGAAGAAAAAAAATTATCATAATTGTGTCATGAAAAGTTTAGTAATGTAATTTCTCCTTTATTTATTTCTAATCCTTCTATTAAGGACAGTTATTAACTGAGGACAGTTATTAATTGGAGACAAATGGCAGGTACCATCATGGTGGTTTTCCCTATCTCTTGACAATGTTAAAAATGCATATAGATGTTCAATACAATAAAAAAGCAATAATCTGTAGCAAGATGGACATCGAGAGCCACAATTGCCAGGTGGCTGGATACGCAGCGTATCAAGTGTGGATGAACAGGCTGTGCAAGGGGAACTCTGGGGCCCCTCGGCAGCCCTGGCTGAAGTGGGAGCACTGGCAGTTGCAAAGGGATGTGGCAGCCCTGCAGCTTCCCACCCAGGCCTGGCACAGCTGCTCTCTCTGTCTCTGCTCAATAGTGCCTTAGCATGGCTGGCTTGGTCTATCTCATACAGAGGCCAACAGCAACTAAAACATTAAAAATGAGATCTTGACCTAATTTTTTGCTCTCTGCTTGCTAGAGATGGAAAGACATTGCTGGGCAGCAATCACCGGAAAAGTTCTTTATGTTACTCTCTGTGTTGCTACACAATTATCTTGCTGGAAACAGCTGCTATATGAGAAAATAATATTCTCTCCACTGTTCTCCACCCAGACAGTATGCAAATGTATCAATTGAGCTCCAGATACAAATCTGTGGAGAGTGCAGGCTGTTGTACCCTTTCCCTCCCTCCTCACCACCTCATGTACAGCTGCTGGCAGGTGCTCTGGGCAGCTGCTGGCTCCATCCCGCTCCCCACACAGTGCAGTTGGATGCCTCTTCTCTGCCCGTTGCTACCCCAGACCAGAGAGTGGGGAGATCTCAAAGAGGCATCAGCCAACAGGACAAAAGTTCAGAGAACTTGACTTGGATGGGAAATGCTGAGAATTACTGCAAAGCTATCAGATCCAAACAGAGCCCAGCCCAGGGTGAACCTTGCACCACGCATACACATTACAAAAATTAGTTTAATGAAGACAGCCCACCATAAATGGAAGTTTGCTAGAAATGACTTTGAGTACCAAAATATACTGTTATTGACAATAGCACAGAACAAAGTACTTTCAAAATTAACTGTAAGACCTTGCTTATACCAGACACACTTGTAATCCTTTCCAAATTTTTTTTTGATTCATATATTTCCTCAGAACTAGTCTGGGCAAAGTTTGAGCATGGGTGTGGAAGTAGAGCTCGAAGGCTGGTGTTTTTTATTTGTTTTGGGTTTCTTTAATTTTTTTTTTTTCTCACTTGAGTACTCAAGTCTGATTTAATTTTTTTTTTTTTTTTTCCAAGGGCAAAGTAGTCTTCTGATACCTTGATATCCTGTGATTCATACTGGTTTATTTCCAAAATTTATTTCCATACTTGACATTTTGTGATGGAATAATCAATACTAGGAATTAGCATTGACTGCTGAAGTAGTCAATACTAAGTTTCTTCGAATAAAATAAAAATCAGAGTTACTAGAAAATGGTCTTGCAAAAAAAAATAAAATAAATCTCTGTGCTTTCAAAGTACTACTGTTTTCTTAGTTTTATTTTTCTTCTGCCAGATTTTACTGGAAAGATGTTTTACTCATCCTGGGAAAAATGTCAATGTTTGGTCTAAATACTGTGATGTTTTGAAAAGGTGAAGTTTGAAGAAGGCCAAATTATCAGAATTTTCTGATGAGCCTGCCAGTAGCTTTTTTGCAATTCTGCTGAGAACTTGTGGTTAATGAAATAGTACTATTCATTCAGCATGTGCATTGCTGCAGCAACCACTGGCCAAGTCAAGAGATCAGGGCACCAAAAGGTTCATCTATCAAAGGACATATTGCTGCCTCATCTAGGTAGTCCATAGCCTAAATACACCAGTACACAGCATTATCTTACATTAGGCAAAATCATCAACATTTGCTCCTGAGTAGGATTTTTCAGAGCTGGAGCTGTAGTCAGACACAGGAGGTGACAAGCCTCTCACCTTCTCCATGCCAGGCCAGCAGCCATTCCATTTAACTGCGAAGCGTAAGATGGTGTGCTCCTGGCAAACCCTTTTTCTCTAGTTTGCCTGCATAAAAATAGTCATGCTCTCAATTTCAGTTATGTTTTACACTCAGATACTGTTGTGATTTTGCCCATATTGACCCTTGGGATCTAAATGTGATAAAAATGAGTTATACAAGATCTAGGTATTCCTAATCATATGGCAGCCAAGACTAAGACTTTTCTTTTTCTTTCTTTTTTTTTTTTTTGTTTTTGTTTGTTTGTTTATGTTTTTTTAATTAAAAAGGCCACATTTTTCAATGTTATGTAGGAGAGTTTAAAGCTTCTGTCTTTCTACCCCCATAAGAAAGACACCCCCTCAATATTTCATGTCTCATGCATTCATGCAAACCTAGTTGCTTGTGACTGATAGGCTTTTATGCTGATTTTAATTCTCATGTTTTGTTTACCTTACAATGCATTAAGCTCACATGGGAATACTCCAGTGGATTACAGCATTCTGCCTTTTATTCAGAAAAGATGGAGAAGCCCATCATTTCAGATTTAAACAAGCTGTCCTGCTTTTGGAATAACAAACTGCAGAGTGAAAATACACAATGTGAACTAACAAAAATTGGGTTACTGTTCATTCAGACAGAATTGATTTCACAGAGTCAAAGCCATAATTTAGTTTCACCTACTGCAAAACAAACGCTGTTTTACCAAGTACTTTCACTGTCAGGACTGTAACTCCTGATGGAGTCAGGGCACCTTTCAGTCTTTATTAAAGCCTATAAATGCTGGAAATAAACTGGTTTACTATTGAAAATGTGTTTCATTACCCAATTAATCTCACTGTTAAAAATATGCATTATGTTCCCAGTCAAAGGGCATATTTGCACAGAACAGGAGTGTTTGTGTTGAATTTGCTGTACACTGAATTCACATGTATATTCCCAGGGTACAATTCTTAGCAACTATAAAAAATGAGATATACAGATTTGGTGCTCCTTCTGTTTAAAACTACCCGTTGAAGTAATACTGACAAACATTTGCATAGAGGCACAATAAGAATTGCTTAGCTGGCATCTCACACAGCTTTGCATCTCACCCAAGACTACTGAAGATAGCAGGCTGCTGTTAAAGAAGGTTGACTATCTCTAACTGTTCCCATGGAGGCAAAATGTGTTTGTTCAGAGCAAATACATAACCATTACCCATACTACAGCAGATTTTGGTTATCTAGAGTTGTACGGATGGGTCTTTCGCTTAAAGGCAAAGAATCAAAACTGTTACCCAAAAAATGCAATGTTGTCCCTTCATTAAAAAAAAAAAAATTAATCCTTTCTGCTTTCCCCATCACAGATGATTCCCAGCTCTCTACATGCCAATGACGGCAGCTGAAGCAAGAACCTGGTTTGGAATCACTCTGCTGTCACAAACAAGAATACAGTGGTGTGCTTTGCCAAAGCACCCACCTACAACACTCCTTTTTTCTTTCATGGGTCTACTTCTCATTCATGGGAAACCCTGCTCCTCCACACCATGCATTGCTTTGGTATGCTAGGTTCAAAGAGCAAAATAGTGCCAGAGAAGAGTGTTTAGTCAGACCATGGAAATAAATGAACTAGGCAATTTATCAAGTACATTGCACAGCAAAAACAGGGTATTTTGAAAAAAAAACAACCAAACAAAAACAAACAAACAAAACCCAAACAAACAATACTTTTTTTTTTCTCCAAATTAAAAAGAGGAATATGTCATGGGTAAAAAAAAAAAAAAATTTCCATGCAAGCTTTTTCCTTCAGGAATGTGAAAATTATACAGATCAGTACCTTACACAGGTTGTCATGTGGCACTAAGCCCTGCCTTCACATCACCAGAAGGGCAGAGAGCCACCTCTGATGAGGAGAAGACTCCAATCTGGGCTGCCAATTGTCTTGCTGAGACCCTGCAGGATCCCAAATGGAATGAGCTGCATCAAGGGCCATTGCCTCTCACAGCTGCAAGTTACCGCCAGTCTTTGTGCAATGCAAGCCAGGGACCCTGGGGCTCCAGCCCTTCCTGAGCATCACAGGAGCATCACCAGCATGCGATTTACTGCTGGGAGGGATAGGCAGCTGCACGGCAGCAGCTGCAACCCAGTTTTGGCTCAGAGAGGGATACAAAGTCCTGCTGTGCAGGCAGAAGAGTTGTTGCTTTCCTGAGGAGCAGTTGCCAGAGCACAGCAATCTTCACTGCCCTATGCCACTGAGGCATGGGTTTTGAAGACCTCAGAAATCAGCAAGACCCAGGAGCTGGAAGTCTTTTCCTGACTGGGAAAGGACCAGACCAGCTCCAGCTCCCAGCTCCTGCTGAGTTTGTAGCTCAGCTGCTGCCCTGCTGCTCAAGAGGCAGAGGCAGGCTCTTCTTCAGATCAGCAGCTTCAGCTCGTCAGTCCTGCTGAGCTCAGCAGTAGCCCAACTGAGCTCTGAACCGTAAGCTGGCTTTGTGGATAGATAAAAATAGTAAGGCATGAATAACATTAACACTGAAATAAGGGCAACTGTCACATTTCTGTTCTTTTTTTACTGTGAAGCCCTCACAAGGCTAAAAGGGCAGAGACTAGAAGTCCAAGCGCAAAAACTCTCTTAGCCACAGCACTCCGTGGTCCATTTAGGTCTGACTTGTTTCTAGATAGGCTCCTTGGGCATGCAAACTTTCAAGTGGGCTCTGCTAAGGAATAAGGAGGAGGCATCACAGCATGTAATCTCAACTCACCATTGGGATTGTAGAAAGGAGCTGAACTGGAAATGGAACCTTCCTTTCCATCTCTGATGTTTAAATGTTCTCTGTCATCTTCTAAAACAGCTTATCTGAGCCAAAATGCAGAGAACAGTTTGTGAAATTTTGTCCTTTCGAAATAGAACCCTGAGCTTTCCTCCTACTCATATCCAAACCTAATCTTATCCCAAGCAACAGCCTCAGCTCCTTTGCAGCCCAGACTCCTTTTCAAGTCTTTCCCTGACATTAAGGGATTTCTTGTGGTTGTACCACTGCGCGTCTGAAATGGCTGCTGCGTGTTACAGTCCTGTGAGGTGACCTGGTAAATGAAAACATAGTGAATGGCATGCTAATATTATTACTCTATTTCTTGTTCCTCTACTGAGGAAATTTTCAAAATTAACCCCCCCAGAGGTTCCTATTTATCAGCATAACATTTGTTTCATTTGCCATTGCATTCCAAATATTGCTTTACCCTGGAGACCTGTTGTGCTAACACAGATCTTCAGAGAAAGATTTCTATTCCACATGCCAAATGTTGCTATTATTCCTACTAGAGTAATAGGGGAAGGATTTTGGCTCTAGGTGCACAGAATTTTATGAAGAAGCAATCTGTGCTTTTACACAGAGAGTCCCACAAACAATCATGGATTTTTTCTTGAGGTGGTACTAAGAAGAGGGTTGATTCCAATGCAAGAGGGATGATTCCCCATCACTCTCTTCCCAACAATCCCAGTGCGCTGTTTTGGTAGGAGCCTTGTGTCTCTGGGCAGCCCATTGACGAGGCAACTTCTTATGAAAAAGAAGTTCCTGCGCTAAGTATTTCTCCGACAGCCATCCAACATGGTATTTCACAACAAGGAAGGAGAGGTGCATTGTCCCTTTTCTTCTGTTTACATCACACTGTGTGCCCACTTGAGGCAGGTAATGCATTTCTGCCTTTCTATGACATTAAGTGTCTGCTGCATAATTTACAGTACTTTGTTGCTTCGAACATTTGCACCTTAATTGCTGTTAAGCAGCAGATGCCCAATAAATGTTGGTATTACATGCATCCTTCCAGCATCTGTCTTAGATTACATCATCTTGGTAGGTAAACTCGTAACATCTTAAAAGCAGCAGATCCCCTGCAGGCAAACTGACTTGGTGTTCCTACTAATCACTTTTCATCACTCATTGCCTTCCTCACCTAAACTTCAGTCCCACTGACCACGGTTGCCCTTGATGTGCACAGAGGCCCAACAAGCCCTGTGTAATGCTGTGCCAGCCCTGTGAAGTGGCAGGGGCATAGGTATCCCGCATTGCATCGCTATTGACCTTGTGGCCAGTCAAACAGGAAGCCCAAAGCAAGGCAGAAGGGCAGGTGAGCAGACAGACAGAGGAAAAAGCCCTGAGGCTCAGGAGAGTGGGCTGATCAAAGAGGTGGACACCAGGAACAGAGGAATCCCAGACCTAACTGAGGAAAATACCAAGGCCATTTCTGCTTTCATGGGAGCTGCAACTGCTCCACCAGCTTTCATCTCTGGCTGCCTCTTCCTATGAAAGAGAAATTTTTCCTAGGAGAAAACCTCTTCCACGGACGATGTGCTGGGGACTGGGAAGGAAGTGCCAGGAGGCTTCTTGAAGTGCTTCCAGCAGCTGTGCTGCTCAGTGGTAGCTGTTTATGTGGTCATGTACTAAAAGCACAGAATTATCACATGCCCTTTGAAAAAACACACCTGGTGAATACACAAAGCTAGGGATGAACAAAACTGCTGTCTGCTAATGACAGTATGGAAGTAGTGGGTAAAAAAACAGTCAGAAAATTATTTCCCCATTTTCCTTCTAATAAGCCATCATCCTGAGCTGATTTGTTTTTAAGGAGTTCTGGCATTACTCCAAAGGGCTGCATTTTCTAGAGATGAGCTATCCATTTCCTCTGGTCTTTTTAACATGGCTGCAGCTGAACTTTAAAGCCAGATCATCCCAATTTGCCAGGCATGAGATTATTGCTGGTGTGCAAAATGAGGAAGTGAATTAAAAAAACCCATGCCAGTAACTGTGCAGTCTGTTGGTCTAAGGCTTAGAGGTTTATGTGTCATTTGGAAGTACTTGAGTTCCAGAATAGGCTGTTCAGTAAGTCTCTGTTGTAGGGAGGTACACAGTACAGATCTGACTCCTTTGCTTTTCACAGATCAGCTTAGGATACAGAAGCATGAAAAAAAACACCCAGACGCTCATTTTAGAACTGAATAGGTCAGTGCTTTAACTGCACCTGATGAAAGCCAGTAGTGTACTTGGGTATACTTAGCTCAGCTTAGCTCAAATTAATTGCATTATGCACGTGTTAGGGTCCCACGTATCGTATAATGCAGCATAGCACACGCATGGTCCTCAAAGGCAGAAATGAGTGAATCCAGCCACATAGAAAAGATGCTGATGAAATTTCAAAAATCAGATTTCCTGATGGTTTATTTATTTTTGCTAAAATGCATTTTTTGAATGTAAGCATTTTTTGATTCTTCCTTTTTATTTCTGAGCAAATGCCCTACATTTAAGTGCAGTTCATAAAACTTCTGTACCCACTAATGAGGAAAACATTTGCAACCCTTAGACACAGGCCAGACAAAGAACAGTTATCCAGTAGCCAAAGCTGTTCATTTATCCCAAGACCCTCTTATTCCTCACCTGTTTTTCTGGTGTATGTGTTTTAACTCCTCCATAAAGAAATGGAACTTTCTATAGTCTTCCAATGTAAATTTAGTCCAGGAGATTTACTTCACATATCTCTTGTGCTATCGAAAAGAGGTTCTTTAAACTAGTTTTGGACACTTTAAAATACATTAACAATTGCACGTGTAATTTAATGTATCATTTTGCATCCAGGTATCAGTAGCTTTCCTTAACATTAAAAGAGTTGCTACATTATGATCAGCCAGCTGCAAACCCAAGTAAAGAGTTCTTCACTACCTTTTGTTTTTAATTATACCTACCTAAGGCCTGGGCCTGCTGTGCCTGGAGACCATGGTAACTCTTTATCAGGCAGTGGTCCTTTACAGTGGAAATGAGGGATGCTCAGCTGTTAAAAACTGTTTCTAGTGGAGCTGATGTCCTAAATAAGTCCCTTCTTTTCCTCTTTCTAGTTAATATACATCTTCTTTTGTTTTCTGAGATGTCCAGAGTGTTAAAACTAAACTTCCTCCTCGTCTTGAATAATACAAATGCAGCAGGCACCACTAAACATCTGGCAATTACACCTCAAATATCCACAAAGAATTTGCTATTCTGATTCTAAGGAGTGGGAAAAAAAATAAGTGGTTGGGTTTGTTGTTAGTATTCAACAGACAAAAACACTTCAGTGCCCTCAAGAGAGGACACAGGATTTCATAATCTTTCTGTGTAGATGATTTGACTTCTAATTATTTAGTTTTTATGGGCTTCCCCCAACCCTGTTCCTCCTCACGCTGAGCAGCGTGAACACACACCTTTACAGCTCCTGCCTGTTCCAGCCAGCATCCTGGAAGTGGCATCTGCCCAACCTTTTTTTCAAAGCCAGGTACTGTAGCTGAGGTGTCCAGACTCTGCTGGTGCCAGGGCACTGGCAGCTCCAGCCAGAAAAGCACCCTGGATGGGTGACATATCATCCACATGTGTAGGTTATTACAAGCAGCTCAGGTAAAAATACATCCATTGTTCAACAGTCCCCAGAACAGTTAATCTTGTTCCTCTATGCCAAGAACTGTCCTATTAATTGTGTATTTTTCATAGACGTAGTTCTGCAAATTCCATGTGATACATAAAGATCAGTAAAAATAAGGCCATTTATAAACACCTCCTTCTTCCTCAGGCTCTCTGACCTGCTCTCAGGATATGCCTGTTGGCAGGGTGAACCCTGCCTGTCATAGACTTTGTCCACTTCATCCAGGCCAAACAATAAAACACTGAAAGGCATAATGATGGTGAGCAGTTAAAAGTCAAAATAAAAGGGAAAAATAATAAAAGAAAAGGACCTGTAAACACGTTGGTGCATGTATAGCTCACCCAACATGGACTAGAACCACCAAATATGTTTCTGCTACCTAGTTTATAATTATTGAATGCCCTACCCTTCATGTACTCGTGTGTTTTCCACAAGGGCTCACCTTCCATTTCATTTAACATAACCCATTGATTTCAAAACTTGACGTAGAAAAGGTCTCTCTGGGGCCTCACAATCATAGCAAGTTGTGCAATTCGAGTATCAGCCATTTTGATAGAGACTTCCTGCCACACAGCTGGTTTCAGTTCTGCAGGCCTCTGCTGTGTTGAAGTAAATAAAGGACCATGTACCCAAATACACCACTGGCTTTGTCTGCCTCTCCCATATGCAGTCACACCAGCTGGGGACTTGGGTTTCTGACAAGACACCTAGACTCTGGCATACCAAAACACAATGCCTTGCAGGACAGGAAGATTTGGGGAATGTATTTCAAAACCATCTAGGTGCTGTAATAGCTCTGATCACTCATGTCATGAGGAAACACTGAAGAACAAGATGGCATTTGTTCGCTGACCTCTTTTTTTGCTCTTTTACCTTTCTGCTCATGTACTGTCTGTCAAAGCTGCAAAGGGTTGTCATTCATAAGAGTAATCTGGTGCCAATCCTGTAAAAACTTCCTTTTAACAGAGATAAGATAATTCGGTCCAACAGTTCTTTAACTAAATAGGATTAATTAGCAGGAAGCTGGCTGCTTAATTCACCACTGACCTGTAAAACCTGATAAGAATGAGGTCACTGGACATAACAGAGCTATTTAAGAGTTTAGGTCAAACTCTAATAACAGAAAACTTCATTTAAAGATCAGTGTGGTATAATCAAACTCTGAGGTAACAGAATATTACTTATTAAAGAGAGACCTAATCTTTAAAATAGTGTGCTCTGTATACTCAAAAGTATATTCCTTCCAAAACAAGCAATTGCAACATCTAAGCACAGTCAGTGGACACCAGAGTTTGACATCCAAACCAAACCCACCAAGTTTTACATACTTTCCCCCAAAGTTTGTTATATAAGGGTCACTTTCTGTGACTTTAGAAACTTACAGGATCTTCACATTATGAGAATATTTTTTTTCATGTTTCACTCCTTTGAGTATATCCTGAGTAATCGCCTTGATTAAATGAAGCTTGTTTAAGGATCAGAAAAAATAAATAGCGTGCATGTATTACCATAGCTTCCCAATTTCCCTCCAGCTTCTACCTAAGCTTCCACTATTTTTTTTTCTGACAGCAATTTTTTGCAAATGACAGTTTGTATTACTAATTCACATGCGCATCTGTATCATTTCTATCAAAACAATGTTCCAGTTTTCCCCCAGGAACCTCCTATTTTTTCCACAAAATTATGTCCTATCTCTTCTCCACATTAAGTCAAGAATATCAGGCAAGGTTTCAGTTGATTTATCTACTACATTGTGCACCATTTTTGAAAGAACTTGGTGCAGAACCATTTACAGATCAGAAATACCACGTCAAGGCACTCTCAGAAACTAACTGGACCGGTTTTAAAACCTTGCAGTCCTGTAAAAACCAGACACAACATCTGAGGTAAGGAACTGTTAAAAGAAAAATTATTGATTTTGATGTACTAGGCCAAGTTGTGTTCTGATTCCAAAGCAGAGGAAAGAATGGTTACACCTTAGCTACCCATCTGGGAACAAAAAGATTTTCCTCTTTAATTTTTTCCCCCTTTTCATTATTCCCTTCAATCTTCAAAGCCTTCATGTAGTAACTGGCTAGTGTCCCACCTTTGCTTGCCAAGGAAGTTTGAACATATTCCTTCAGATAGCCAAAAAGGTTGTTATGGTTTGAAAGAAAACATTTCTTCTACCCAGGAGCTCAGCACACCATGTCCCCATTTCTCCAGCCTGCTGCCAATACTGAAAAGTGAAATTACTTTTCAAGCCCACAGCTCCATAATGAACAGTTTTGTGTGTCTACTACAAAAGACCAGGAATCCAGACCCACTTTTTTATTTAATATACAGAGCCAGATTCTCAGCTGGTATAAGCTGAAGCCGCTCTACTGGTGCAAAGAAAAACATACTGATTAACACCTGCCAAATTTCTGCTCTGAATATTATGTTTGCAGAGTAAATGACATAAATCATGGAAACTGTACTTAGTTTTTCCATTTTGAGACATTCTTCTCCCAGTTCACTCTGGGAAAACATTGTCCCCCTTAATAAAGGGCTAAAGATTCAATTAAAAAATGTAGGGCCAAAATGCTTCCAGAAAACTCAAAATATTTTCTGGCACCATTCATCACAACTACCTCCACAGCCACAGAGACAATGGGGTGAATAGTTCCTTGTCTAGAATTTTTCCCTCCTGTCTAGTATTAATATACCAGAACTGGATGTATGTGTGAAAGGAGGGATGTATGCACACACACAATACGCTCCTTCACTTTACCTAGTGCTTTCTTTTTCTCCAGTATACAGGGCTTAGGCTACTGGAATTCCCATTAGTTCAATCTATTCAAATGGCCTGATGATTCATCAGTAGAAAAGGAAAACATTTAAACTTTGCCTGCCTGTTATGTTATTTGTAAAAAGTGTTGTACATAGAAAAAAACCCTCCAGATGTTGCTAACTTTTATTGAATTAATCAGTCTTCCAGAATAAGAGAGTAGAAACTACATTTTGACAGGTGATGTCAAGGGTTATTAAAGATTAAAACTAACATTGTTTGTTAGTCTTATATTGAAGTTCGTATACTGAAGTTCATATCTTCAGTAATCTGCTTCTCATGCAACATTTTGGAGTATGGATGCAGCTTTACAGAAAGGAATGCTACTTGGTGGTATATTCTTAACACTTTGTCTCATTATTTTTTTTTTTTTGAATAAACATAGAAACCACTTCAACATTCACAGTGAGTAAACAAGTACTCCCACGCTGCCAGAGAAGTTAGGGATATGTGCAAAGTGATAGCACAGCCAGTTTACTTTGAACCTCAGATTAAATAAGCATTTTTACCTTTTAATAGATACCTGAGCTGGTAAAATGAGGGGGAACAAGGCAAGGCAAGGCAAGGGAAGTTTTAAGAAAGGCTGTGAAAAGTCCTTCCAGTCACTCTTGCCTGCTTGGGACAGCGGAAGAAGGAAGTAAAGGCAGAAAGGGATTATCCTCATGCAGCTACAGTATGTCCATGAGCTGAGAAAGCCCTTCCAAAAGGCAGTGTATTGAAATGGATACACTTCCAGGATTTCTGGTTCCTACACTCATACCTTTTTCATCCTAATAAAAAACCCAAACCCAAACAAACTGTCAACTACATGAAGTCTTATTGCTTGAAATTAATCCTCCCCTCCATGCTCCAGTTGCTCAGGCTATAGCTGGAAAAGGTTTAGTAGCCTTAGAGAAAATCCAGACTATGCCAAATGCAAAACCAATCCTAGTTGAGGGCCAGGAACTCAGAAGAAACTGAAGTCTGCTGACATGCCTAGTTCATGCAGCGTCTCACATTCAAACTGATTACTTGCCTCCTTCCCACTGGCGTGAGCAGGAGTCAGAGAGCTCAGAGATTTTGTCAGGTGCCAGCAAGTTCATCCATGACGATCTGGGCCTTGCACACTGAATTTCAGTTGTCCAGGGCAGGATCACACCCCAAGCTACAGCCAGGACTGGTGAACTGAATCAACTAATGGGTGACCTTCTGCTGGTGTCACTCAGACTCCTCAGACACTTCTCTTTGCGTTCAAACTGTTGTTCAGGCTCCCCAAAAGCACAGGTCCCCATCCTCCCCCAGCATGGCCCATGCCTCAGAGATGCCCTCTCAATGCCCTGAGAAGGGATATCCACCCCAAGCTCCTCCTGGGCACTGTTAGGGCACATATGTGGTCACTAAATACCAAGTGTCCAAAACCTGGTGGGAAGTTTGGACTTCCATGGTGGTTTAGTTTCAGAGACACACACAGCTGTTTGAAGGTCACTGCTCCAGCTCTTTCACATCCACCTCTATTTTTCTATTTCCCTCCTACCCAGGACATATTACATTTGTCAGCTCTGTCGGCACCAAGTTTTTATTTTCCCATTTTGTTCTTGCCCCTTGTTACCCAGTTCATCTGTTTTCCTCCTGTCTTTTCTCTACCCTCATGAAATCAGAAGCCTGGAACTAACAGTTATTTTAAAAGTGGTGGTGCAGCCATCAGCTGAAAGCAGATTTTTTTTCCAAACCTTGAACATCTGTCAGCAAACATTGTGGGGGAGTACTTGTTAACATAACAGGTTCTGTGGAAAAACACAGCCGTGCCTCTCTTCTCTCCCCCACAATCTTCCTCGGTTTTGATTCACTGGGACTGTCCTTCATCTAAGGCCTACAAAATGGGTAAACATGGATGGTTATCAAATCAAAATGAGAGGGAACATTTTAGGGAGTAGGCTGTACAAGGGACTGCAGGCAAAACCCCCACACTGCTCTGGCTAGCTTAAAGGGCAGAAATTGTTGCAGCATGCTGCTGCCATCAAATCTATAAGACATAACCTCGTTTATTACTCATCATGTTGCCACTTATGAGAAAATGAATGAAAATAGTAAAATAATTTTCAGAAGAGAAATCCTGAAAACAGGTGCATGGTGTACCCCTCTGGGCATGCGCTGGTGGCTTGTAGGATCAGTTCTGGCTCAACTAATATGTGAGAAACCCCAGTGGTGAAAGACCATCAGAATATACAAATCCTTTAACACATCTGTCAACACTTGCCAGTTTTACATGAGCCTTTCATTTACTGGCCTTTTTTAATTAGAGATACAAGGTGCAAAGAAATAAGCTGCACAAGTTATTATACACAGGAGAATACCAATCTCATGTGCAGGAGCAGCTCTGGATTTTAACTGTAAGGTATTTGACTAAGTATAGTTTATTTAACCTTGATGACCTTTCGTGAAAGTGCTCTCTGTTCTGCTGCAGCAAAGGAAAAGTAAACATTGTTATTTTATTAAAACCATTTATCTTGGGGTATAAATGACCAATGCCCTCCAGGCATCACTTCTCGCACATACACTCCGAGTTTGCACAGCAAGTGTTTTGATTTAGAACAGATATTTCCCCAAAATCCAGGACCACTACACTATGGTAGGTCTACAGAGTACTTCAGAGTACGCTGCTCCTCCGCACTTACAGATATGCTGCAAAGCACATTTAAACCAATGTATGACTTTCCACCCACTCAACTGGGCTTCAGACCAGGATAACTACACCTTTGTCTCTTTGATTCCCCAGTGAATTGGCACTAGCCCTACCCAAATGTGGAAATTGCCTGATACAGGCTGACTGGAATTTGCACGATCTTGGCTTAGAGCAGTTGCCTTTGCCAAGCCAATATTCAGCTTGTTCTGTGTGCTTAGTTTAGTAGGGGAGTTTACTGTTGATAGAGTTTTTACTGATAAATGTTTGCTGCCATAATTCAAGAACTGGCTTCCTGAGCTATGAAATGTCTGCACAGAAGAGCTCTAGCAGGAATTACTGCTCCTCAGGGGTGCAACCAGACTTGGGACTGCATGGAGACAGCAATGGGGAAGGAAGGCGTCAGGGAAGGAAGGAGGGATGGGAGGGAGGGACAGAATATTCCTGACCATTAATTCCACTTCTCACTTACTGCTTTCTGGACAGTTTTTCTGTAGCTGGAGTTCTGTCATACCAGCGAGGTCCACCCACTTGCACTGCTCTCTGTGTCCCAGTGCCAGAGAAGTGCTAGCATTAGTAGATGACGTATTTGTTTTGCATTGTGTGTGCCATAAATAGCACCAAGACATGTTACCATGTTCCAGGACTGATTTTGTTCATTTGCTGTTGCTGTTGTATGAGGCAAAAAATTAAAATAACCATGAAAATGAATAGGAAGCATGTGACCTTTTCACATAGGCTCTGCCTATGTGCCACCTGCTCCCTTTTTCCTGAGCCAGAAAGCAGCAAGCTTTTACTGGATTTCTGGTTTTGGTGCCAGATTAGACCTGTAACACTACTGCAGGTGTCCAGGCTGTGCCACTCCAACCTAGATGGAAGTCTGAGCACTTCAGCAGCCAGACTCTGGGGCAGCATGAGCATCTTTGTGCTCCCATCTCTGAACAGCACAGTGTTGGTAATTTTTGTATTTTCCGTTGACTTTTCTTAGCCTCCACATGTGATGGAGCAAAGTCAAATGCAGACCTTAATTCCCAGCCAGGTCATGAATCCATTCCTTCTTTGGCCCTGTGAGATGCATATATATATAAAATTCTGTTACAGTATCTGTGTTTCCAAAACTACTTTGCTTTTTGTCTCTGTGGTGAACTCTCCAGCCAAGGTAACACTTGGTTCCAGGTGAGCAGTCCTTCAGATTCCAGGTAGAGTTGTCCTTGTTGGAAATGTTCCTAATGTGAGTGAGCAAAGCCCACCTGTATTTCCTCAGTGGACAGAACAAAAAATGCAGGTTTGATTTTTTTTTTTCCCCAAAGTCTTAATGCCAAATTAAATTCTGGAAAAAGTTAAATTTGAAAGACTCTGAAGGGTTAACAAAGCTGCTGTCTCCCATCTTCTCTTTGCCTCCAGAAAGGTGAGACCCAAATATTTTCACTGGATGCCAGAATCAGCTTTTTTCAACAGAAATCCTTTAACTGAGTGAAATATGCAACATCAGACAGTTTTCTGCCTGAGAAAAAGTGAATCATTGCTGCCTTTATTGCTCATTCTGTTTATTAAAACTGCTGGGCCAAGATTTATTTTTAATGAATTCTGATTAGTCACAGCCAGTGATTTCACAATTCATGTTAGTAATGTAGGCATTTGTTGCACTGAAAACAGCTCATTTGCTTATTTTCTGGAAGACCTTTTTTTCATCTGACTTGAAATCAGTCACACAGACTTCTTTGGGATTTTTCGGGCTAAGTATATTTGTTCCCATGGATAGAGGCCATATGTCAAAACCTTTTATTGTCACCAAAGAAAAAAAAAATAACTCACTTTTATTCTGCTAAGTCCTTTCCTTTATTTACTTTTTTTTTTTTATGTTTACTCTGCCTTGACATCCTGCCTCACTAAACCATACCTCATCCTTGTGTTTTCTCCAATATCAACGTGTGTGTAAGGCAAACCACATACTTTACAGATGGTAAAAGATAATATATAAATCAAACTGTATGCCAAAACAGAGACAGTGATAATGATGGTTGTAGAATAACCATTGCATTAAATGTCTGTATTAAATCTTCTTTAAAAAAAAAAAAAATGGATCGATGCAGTAGAAATCAGTGTGCTTAGTCTATAACCAAAACAGAGCTAAAATTCTGTAGTGGTTTTTTAGTGAAACTGGAGCTTTTGGACTGGCTGTTAGAATGGTAAGTTGTTGCAAAGCAATGCAGAAGGGCCACACAGCAAGGCTGGGCTTACATGGGTCCAGTACCTGGCCAGCAGCACTGCAAGCAATTCCTTCACTTCCTGCCTGTGTTCCCCAGGATCCAGGAGAATGAATCCTCTCACTCCAAAGGGGTGTTTACTTTAATTTTCAGAAACAGTTTAAAAGCAGCAGCTGGAAGATGATTAAACAAAGTATTACAGAAATGGCTTCAGATGAGGCAAGGATCACACTGTGTGGCACTGGCACCAGGTGCCCATCTGGGTCATGGTTGTAGGTACTGATGAAGCAGCAGTGATGTTCCCCAGCTCAAGATGGATGTCCAGCTGCAGGGCTTTGCTCACAGTTCAGGTAGCCCAATCTCAGTACTCTCCTCCTCTCCCAGGCAGCTATCCAAGAGGCATCACTCTTTAAAGAAACAAATTATACTACAACTCTGCACAAAGCACTGCTTTAAGAGGACCTTCCTGCCAACCCCCTACTATTTCCTTCCCTTTGCCTCCTCCTGGTATGGTGCAGCCTCATCTTACATGGGAAACCATGGCAATTGGATCATTCAATGCAACAATGCTGCATTAGTCATTCTCCCCACCTTTTTCCCTTGCTTACTATCTCATTCTCTGTGCTGAGGTTGCCTGCACTGCCAACAGCAGTGATATCTATTGGTATAACAAAGGGGGACAGGATTGACACATGGATAATTCATCTCTTTGTCTACTCGGAGGATGGATTGCAGCCAAGATGCAAATTTGGAGGATGCTGGAAGTCTAAATTCCTCTGCTTCCACCATTCAGTCAAATACCTGTTTCCATTCCCGTACACTTCAGCATTAGTAATGTTGACCAGTTAGTAGTGTTGGTATCCACTAGTAATTTGAGTAAAATCCAAGAGAATGCAGTCCCAGCATCCCTGTGGGGAGCCCGGCTTATTCTAGGCCTCAAGCAGTGAATTGTCCCCTCTTTATCAGGGAAGATGGGCAGGAGCGATATTCAAAGCAGAGTGGAATTTCCAGCTTGTCTCTGAACTATAGTCGAGATTCTTTGTTAGTGGGCTGAGTTGCACTCCACCTTCAACATCTGACCATCACCACCCTGAGATGCACAGGAACATGGGCTCCCATGGTGAAATCCAAGTTTCTGGCATTTCTAGCTTGTGACGTGGGCTTTGTGCTAGGTTACTTTTATCTAGTACTACCAGAACAGTTGATTCATGCAACATTACGGTGAAAAGAAAATAAAAATTACAAAAAATATTAAAATATTAAAATCCCATTTAACACAAATATTTGCATACCAGAAACTTGTTAAATAGGTAGATCCATCTATCTAAAACACTAATATTTGCTTTTACATTGTAGTACTCTACCACTTCAGAGATTTGGAAAAAAAAAAAAAAAAGACGTTGGCAGCAAAATGCATGGCCTCTATTTTCAGACCCAAAATCAGAGACACTCCTCTGTTTTGATTTTTAACATCAGTGCATAAGGAGTTCACTTGATATGGGAATACCCAGCCCCAGCTAAGTTCTGATTCATTCTTGCTTTGCTTTCATGAAACATAATTAACAGATACAGAGTTTTTCAGTCTTTCTTTTCTAAGACATTTCATATTGACTCTCAAGGAAAACTCCACGTTTCTTTTTTTAGAGTTCTTTCAGAGACAGTTTACTTTTAAAAATATTAAAATATATAGTATAAATTTATCATAACAAGTTGCTGTGGGTGCCAGATCTACAGCTGTAGCCACAGTGTAACCAGATGTCCAAGGACAAAAAAGAGGACAACTGTTTCTGCTTAGTGGGATTCCAGGACTGACCCTACACCAGCACTCGGACAAAGCAATATATTTGACCATTGCCATTTTAGGCACCCCTTTTCTCTGAGAATAGCCTGTTAAATTCTAATGATGTAGAGTGGCTGAGAAGGAACAACGCAAACTGAATTGTTTCTGACGCACATGCAGACCGTCATTGACGAGTTAAGGGATAGTCCTCCTAAACCTCTTCTCACGTGGATAAGTCCCTCCTCACTTGGGTAATCCCATTAACTTCCTCAAAGATCTAAATTCCCAGGCAGTTAAAGAACCCAGAATGTTTGTACCTATGGTTATTTTTCAAGTTGGGAAATGGAGAAAGATTATACGATTTTTTTAGGGAATCAGGTAAAGAACAGCCTTCTGTATCAGAAATTTGGACTTTGACAGTTCTCTCAAAGCTAATGGTGGCTTTGTTTGACCTGAACTAAGCCCTGTTTGGCAAACACTGTGTCTGACTCAATGAGAGAAAGGTCAGAAATGAGGAAACACCTTGTGCTGTGAGAGTCTCATCATTTTTTTATGGCATAGTTCATAGTTCTCTATTGTCTGAGATAGATGTAACTTTTAGCCAAGTCAGAAACCTCAGTTCTCATTTAGATGCTCAGCATTACTTAGAGAACAGAAGAAGATCTCATAAACTTTTCAACAAAACCCAGCTGAATTTTAAATATGTAACAAACCAGCTGAGTTTTGGATGGTTTGGAAAGTAACAAACTCAAATCTGGAAGTATTTTATATGAAACCTGCAGATCTGTTTTAAAAGAAAACATTGTAATAAATTCAACACTGAAGTTGTTGGGCAACTTAATAGACTTAACTTCCTCCTCTATCAAATGAACTGCTTACATGGGACAATTAGTCTAAGACTCTGAGAACAAAACTAAAAGAAACTGCTTTCTCCTTTCCCTGCTTTTTCAAAGCATTTCTTCTGAGTTTTACAGAAATCCGTGGGAATGTACACAGCTGCTTTAATGCTTCCCATTGCCTTTTTGTCTTCACCTCTGCAAATTGATTTGTTGCTTTGTTATTTGCCTCTTAATATCACAAGGACCTTAATTAAGGCTTCCCTGCTCACCAAGTTTAACAAACAAGCATACAGACTAGAAGTTCATTGGCTCAAAGGGGCACATTTTACTATTCAGATCCAATTTTCAGGCTGATCCATTGTGAAAACACTAACATAAAAAGAGCAGTTTTGCAATGGAAATCTGAACACTTGGACCTTTTTCTATATACAACAATGATAATTTAGTACCTTGTTCCTTCTCACCTTCAGTCTTAACTCTTATTTTTACTATGATTAGACAAGCTCTATATGACTGTAAAGCAACAAACATAATTCATTAATGGCTTGATCCCAGAAACCTCTTTCAGATAACACTCCTGCTGCTCCCCAGGAGATTTTGTCAAGCAAGGATTCAGGACAGAGTGTGTGGATCTTCTCAAAGCACAGAGCTGAGCAGTCTTCATAGGCTAAGTGGTGATCACCAACACAGCCAGCTGCGGATGAGCTCACTAAAGGATGTCTCATCATCAGGCACATGCCCCAGTTTCAAAGAGATAGGAAGCTCCAAGGTGGCATTTATGGGCAGAAAAATGAGGAAAAAACACCTGGACCAGGATAATAGACTTACACCAAGAGCTCTGAATTTCAGTGCTGCAGACCATAGGTTCCTGCCCCTCACCAGGCAGATAAGAGGCTTTGGTATGACTTCACATATCCTATGCAAGCCAAAAGCTCTGGCTATTAATGGATTTTTTTCTTAACAAATTACTTAAACCTCTTTCATCCTAATGTAAAAAGGGTGTTGCCATGCACTGGAAGCAGCATGTCTTCAGTCCTGGTTTAGTTGTCTCTTATGTGAGCAAAGTAGCAAAGAAAATTTTGAGATGAGTCAGTGACTTCCTTTTGCAATGGCCTTTTGGTACCTTCAAGGCACCATTTCTCCATCATTTTCCCCTTGACATAACAGTGCAGTTTGGAATCCATATCAGAGGGGTTGAGTATCTGAAATTGTTTTAATTGCAGAAGTATATTGACAGTGTAGAAATGAGAACTGTGAGATAATTCAGTCTTAATAAATATTCACACATTTCAGTAAGCATTTTGACTGCAGTTGGCATAATTTTTTTTGGAACAGACAGGCAATATCAGTGTACAGAACAGCAGGGCCCCTTCACAAGTGATTCTTTGCTGCCATAAATTAACTCCCTTTTTCCTTTCTCCACTACAAATATTAATCCGGGTGGTTCTAGAAAGCCCAACAGATAATTCCACTTGACAAATAACTCCAAGAAAGCCTGACAAAACTATGGTAATTTTCCCTCACTGAGTGACATGACAGTTTAGCTGTGATGTTTCTGAATCAGTATTTAAGTGTTCGGGTCACAAACTGAGCAATAAATGACCAAAAGAAGCAGTTTCAGCAGAATATTGATTGCTTGAGCTGAACATGTAGTACGTTAGAAAGACAGTGGACCCAAGAGGCCTTTCTGAATATTTGCTCGACACCAATAGATAACCAATGCCGGGAATATAAGGCACTAAGTTGTCTCTGAAATAACACAACAGAACAGCCTCAAGCTGAAAAGTGTCTTACCATTCCCAAATGAATTTCTACGGTTCAGCATGCTGTCCTCCAAACCTGCCTTGTTGCCCTTTGTCAGATAAGACAGGGATATAAAGTGTGCCACAGACACAGGCCAGAGAAAATTACCTAAAAATAACCATCTACCCTTTCTTGTGTACATGTCCAGTGGCACTTGAGGAGATCCTTGAGAAATGAAAGCACAGAGTGGCAGCCTCCTCTGTTTTGGTGTGGGGCAGCCCTAGGCAGCTTCTGTTTCCACTCCCTAGTTTACTTGTGGAAAAGCCAGAAGGGTTGGAGCTAGAGATTGTCGTGTCACCCTGCACAGAGACGTGGACAGAGGATGCAGTACAGCTGCCGACGTGCAAATAGATGATGGGCAAGAAAATATTGCTCTTTGCTTAGGTTGCCTTTAAGCTACAGAGAACTGATCATGTTGTCCTGACTGCTCACTAAGCATGGACACTTAGATCTAGACAGAAAGACAGAGCATTACTTAACCTGTAAAAACTCAGTGCAGGACCTTCCTAGGTCTTAATCCCTGCCCCTGTTTTTGAAAAAACTTATCCTTTCTTTGTTCATGTTCTGTACTTAATTGCAGATTTTCTCAGCCCACTTAGGCTAATTCTGTTAATATTAATTCTATTAAGTGTTTATTTTACTGATTTACATTGTACAGTATGTCAAATACCTGGAAGAAGTATCATACAAAATAAAACTCAGTAAAATATTTTTTAATGGTGATTAAAGTCCTCGCCTATCTGCTGAGCTTTAGCAATCAAGTGAGTGTAATTCACTGCATCTGCACTTAGAGTCTTCAAAGCAATTTGTGAATAAGCAGATTCCTCTTTCTTTACAATATGATGATCCAGGAAATTGAACTTAATGGAAATTATTCTGTGAAAGATGGATTATAACCCTTGAAGTTTACTTGGCAGTGTTGTCATCACAAAGTTGTATTAGCACAATTTTGCAACTGGGTCTGAGCTCCATCACTAGCTGGAAGACAGTGTCAAAAATAGGGTTAAAGATAATCATGGCATTTCAGCTATTTACTAGCATTTAATATAGATATAAACTTATAGTACCTGGACAGTCAATCTCTGCAAATCCTGCAGTAATCACTGAATACTCAGTATAAGCCACAATTGCATTGTCTGAACTCTTTAGTCAGTGGGTAAAACCCAGCTGAAACTGAGAAATCTGAAAGTCTGGCACCTTTAGGGGAACCTACATGATCATGCCTGGGTACAAGTTTGGAAGCCAATTCACAAGCTGCAGTTTCAAACCAGTGAAATCATAACTGGGAGGAGTTTCTGCAGTCAATGGCAGGATCTGCCACACTCACACATGGAGAGGAAACAAAGCATAGGGAATCACCTCCGTCAAAAGGAGGATATTTAGGTCAGTAGTCATCCACTTAATGTTACAGGCTTAAGAAAGCAAAAAAGGAAAAAATGTGTTTCTTCTTTCTGCTTGTAAAACATGTACCTACAAAATGGTTTTCTGGACTTCACTACTGATAGACACCAGCTAGTGGACATCTGCCCAGTATGAAGAGCTAAGGCGTCTCTGATTTCTGAAGGTCCCTGATTTATCCCGGTTTATGTCCTGTGACAAAACACTGAAGAACCCCAAAAGCAAGGAAATCTGCCAAGATTTTTTAGGAATTACTATTGGATCCAGATGCAAAATCTGAGCCCCTTATTGAGAGTCTTGGGTTTTGTTGGGTGGTTGGTCCTTCCTGAAAAGAAACTATCTTTCCAAGTGTTCAAAGCTGAACACCAAACACCACTGATCAGTTCTAAATTATAATGCAAACAGGTAAAACAGACACATGCACAGATGGCTACATATATGTGTGCATGTCCCATACTTGGAGTGAATTTTTCATGAATTCATATAGATTGACTTGGTCATGTGAGAGACTTATTATAAGACTGATTTTTTAAATTAAGTGTGAAGTACAAAAACACTGTCAACTAATTCTGAGCAGCTACAGTATTGGCTAAAACAATTGTTTGAGGATTAGAAGGGTTAGTTGTTGAGATTCAGTATAAACAGATCACAGCAACAATGCAATTGCTTGGAGGGCTTTGCTTCAGCACACATGCTGTGGCTGCAAAATGCACACACAGCATAAGGTCTGGAATATCCATTCAGAGGCAATGGCAGTCAACAGCTGGATGCTGGATTTCTCTTCTAACTATTCTAAGAGATATTCACCTTCTCACATTTATTTCATTCTTTCTTAGGCTGGTCTTCACCTTGGAAGACAAAGTGCCAGTGAACCTGTACTAGAGATATATTCAGCTATATCTATTCTGCTTAAATCTCTTAAATCTGCAAGGCTTCAGGCTGGACAGTAAACCAGAGGCAGCCGTGTCCAGCTGTGAAGAGCAGTGCTCAGCTCGTGTCACATAAACAACAAGCAGGGATTGCCTTGGAGGTGACCTAAGACCTCTGTGGATCTGTTCACATACATGCACTTTTTTGAAACAAAGCTAAATCCTTGGAGACAAAGTGTCTGTCTACAGAAAGGGTCTCTTTCTTATTTGACCTGACAAGATGTGAGTTACAGTTAACAAATGCAAACAACCCATCCTCCATATTTAATGTACTTTTTGTTAGCTTTAGCCTGTCTGAAATGCCTGGAGCCTGGCTGGTTTTGGCATAGACTTGTGGTGCAGCATTGCATGGGTGAAGAGCCTGAGTCCAACAGGTCCTGTAGGAGAGCATTTCCTCCATAAAGAGCACATACAGCAAAGTCCAGAGGATTGCAGCTACTACAATCTTACTGAGCTCTGAGGGGCATCCATCTCCAATGAAATACCGATGTTTGTGCTCTCAGTAGGCAGAAAGTAACTCCATTTCTTTTTAACACTTTGTGAAAATTATGGAGAGGTTTCTTTGGTTTGGATTTGCTTTTAAAAGCCATTTTGTCTCCACTGTTTCTGCCTGTCCAGTTAGATTATCTTTTATTGCGTAAGGGTACATAAAAATTTGAAAAACAAACAGAAATTCAGCTATTAGCAGTGTTAGAAAAAAAGAAAGCAACACAAATCCTGGATGTGTTAAGCATCTCTTTCATCAGTCCACCCTCTTGTGTTGGACTGGAACCAATGAAATAACACGGAACATCAATCTTTTTCAAAAAACAATGTAATTCTTGCAATGTCTAGCTCGCTTCTGGGATTTGAGACTGTTTACTACAGTTTCTGAATTGTTAAGACAATGTTTATGCAAATGAAAATATTTATCTAGGTTACTGCTGTCAAGTACCCACTGAGAAACATTTTGCATTTGTAGATGACCTTAAGCAACAACAGCAGAAGAAATTACTAGCAGCCAACATTTGGGATAGGCATGAAATCCTACATAAATCTAAAAAACAATAGTCTAGATTCTGCTGATAGGGGCCACCTGGTGCTCCTAGTTACGCAGCTTTAATTCCCTTTAGAAACATAGAATTTTGCCTTTGGATTATGATGCTCAACCACAGAAACCAAACTACAGCCACTTTTCTGACAAAGAGCAATGCTATTTCATGTTATCAGGGACAAGTTTTATAGAAAATTATTGTCTATCCTTTTAGGCACAGGTGCCTTTTTTTTAACATTTCAGTATATCAGAATAATCAAATACTACCACCAAAATAAATTAATATCAACTTACCTTCTGTGCACTTCTATGATACCATAGGGCTGGATGTCATATGACATAAAGTCATGACTGTATTTAGACCAAGGGATGCAGTTTCATTAGCCTTATAAAAGGATTTGCCTGGATGAAAAGGATAAAGACAATTAATCTAAGCATTTTAAGTGGGTTAGTAAAACTTTTTTAAGGCAGTGAGCAGAGAGTAATAATAAGAATTAAAGCAGTCCTTACTGAATTTAATTTGTTTCACTTCCAACTGAGTTTTCAACTGATGATAAATCAGAACTTGTTTCCCTTTTGCAAAACTTAAGAAGTGTTTGAGTCAAATTATAGGCAGTAGGTTAAGGCTAGCATCCATTTCTGACACATGCTTTCTGGCTGAAACAATGAAAGGACATGTAGGGAAATTATGTTTACACCTTTGTTTATCAGATGGACATACAATTGCCATGAGTCTTCTTGGGAAATGGTGATGTTGTTTTTATTGTTCTAGATTGTAGTTTCAGGCTGGTGATCAGGGAGCTCAAAGCAGCTCCTGCACAAGCAAGAGAAGAGAAGAAAGTATAGAAGCACACCTACAAGCCCATGTCCATCCTTCCAGTACAGAACTGCTCTCCCCAGACCACTGTGCAGGATACTATTTTACTTTCCTCAAGGAACACTGGAGACCCAAATGTGCACTTACATGTGTTCAGGACTGGCCCACACAGACTTTGCCCCCACCACCTCATGCTTCTCTGCCACCACTGCCAGCACAACTACTTGTGCATCTGCCCAGAAGGGCCAGTTGGCCAAACCAGTCAGGATAACCTAGACAAAAAAAGAAAAGCATGTTTTTTTCTCAGGCCAGTCTGTTCCTCAGCCCACAGTGGACAATTCCCAAAACAGACTGTGGGCCAGTGGAAGACAGGAGAAGAGTGGTGGCAGAAGGTGTTGGCAGCTGCCTGGATGGCAGAGCCCAGCATCAGGAGCCTTTTCACCCCAATGTCATTCTGTTTTCATTCCTACACTCCAATTTATAATCTCTCATGCCACCACATTCTTCCAAGTTTGGCATGACAACAGAGATGTCTTTATTATTCATATGTATTTATATAAAGTTATCACACAAACACCTCTAACTGTCATGCGGCTCTTCTACCATAAAATCATAGAATCATAAAGGTTTGAAAAGACCTCCAAGATCATTGAGTCCAACCTATGGCTGAACACCCCCTGAAAACTAGACATAGCACTAAGTGCCTCGTCCAGTCATTTCTTTAACATTTCCAGGGATGGTGACATCATTTACCGGAGCAGACTGTCCCAATGCTTAACTACCCTTTCAGTGAAGAAATCTTTTTTGATGTCCAACATGAGCTTTCCCTGGCACAGCTTGAGGCAATTTCCTCTTGCTCTGGCACTAGTTTCCTGGGACAAGAGGTCAACCCCCACTTGGCTTGCTCTCAGGTACTTGTAGAGGGTGATAAGGTCTATCCTGAGCCTCCTTTTCTCTAGGCTAAACATTTCCAGCTCCCTCAGCTGCTCTAGATGCTTCCTTAGCTCCGTTGCCCTTCTCTGGAAGTGCTCCACTGCCTCAATGTCCTTCTTGAAGTGAAAAGCCCAAAACTGAGCACAGAATTTGAGGTGTGGCCTCACCAGTGCTGAGTACAGGGGGAAGGTCAATTCCCTAGTCCTTCTGGCCACACTATTTTTGATACAGGCTGGGATGCCATTGGCCTTCTTGGTCATCTAAAGTACTTATGAGTACATTCCCTTTGGCTGACAATTTTCCTGCCAAGGTGATTCATCCCAAAAGCATCTCCCACAGCTCTCATGCCAGCCTGAGGGAGAGACAGCTCACCTTTATCTGTGGAGTACTGCATTGTCCAGACACTTCATCATCACCTACTTGGCAGCCTCTCCTGCCCTGTCTTGTGGCAGGCAGGTGACACTGGCTGCAGTCGTGGTAGTCTCAGGGTCTGCCTTACAGTGCCTTTACTGCCCAGAATAAGCTGTAATGTGTGCTGACAGACCTGTTGCAGCTCAGTTATTCTGATACAGCTTGTTACAGGTGTTAGATCATTGACTCTGCCGTTGCATCTAGTCAAATGACTGGACTGTAGGGAAAAGAATGCTAAAGATCAGAAAACAGTTTTTACTCACAGTCAGCTGCAAATTGTATTTTTTTTTTCACAAAAGAAGCATTTTATACATGTGTGTGTTTTCACATATACATGCACTACATATATATACATATACATATATATATATATATATTCATGTGTGTGAATACGTGCATGTGAATCTTTGGATTGGGCTAAACCATGACAGGTGTACATATGGATATGTGGGTGTGCATGTGGATGTGAATATGTACATCCATGCATGTGTACATGTGCATTTACACACATACAAGCTTTCAGGTATAGGCCAACAATCAAAGAAGTTGAATTCACAGTGGTGCCAGAAGCTCTCAGGAGATTTGTTACAAAGTGGGTTTTACAGTCCCATTTACACCTACTCCTCTGGCATCACAAACAGCTTTCTTCCCCTAAAATACATAAAATGTATCTACAATAAGAATTCCATCATAGATGATGTAGCATGACCAGAAAACTTGATGCCTAGAAGAAAATGGATGTGTCAAGCCATTTAACATTTGTGCCTATGAGACCCCCACTGGATTAAAAACAGTTATTTTAGACTCTTTAAATAAACTCTCTTCCTGAGACTGTTATTTTCTGAGAAAATGTCACACCCCAAAGAAGGCATTTTACAGAAAATTTTCTAGCTAAGAAATACATTTTTCAGTTATTAAACAATCCTGACAACACGTTCCTCACCACAAGGGTGGTCAAAGAATGTGGCAGGCTGCCCGGAGAGACTCTGTTATCTCCATCTCCGAGGGTTTTCAAAACTGGAGTAAGCACGGCCCTGAACAATTTGCTGCCTGGAGAGGGAGGCTGGACTACCCCACCTTGCACTTCTTTGCATGAGCCTGTGATTTTCAGCTAGTTACCACATGAAGGAAGCATGTAGTTTGTGCTGGCCATATGGCAGGCTTTTATGATTTAAAAAGTTTCAAGCTCTTTCTGCAGCTCTCTGTAGTGACTAGAATATTTTCAAGCTTGCAGAGGATCCTGACGTATTCCTGTCCTCAGTTGTCATAGAATCCCGTAATTAGCCATATCTAATTTATTATTTCCTGGCTAGCAGCAGCTGAAGAATGACAACCTGACTGAAGTGGTCCAAGCTTTTGTAGTTCTCAGAGTCTCAGTGAGGCTCATGAAATGGGAGTTGGCAACAAGTCTCTCAGAAGAAAATTCATCTACTTCAGCACCCTGCTCAGGAATAGAGAAGCACATGTGCCACTGGATCCCTGTTCTGCTCTCACAAAGCTCTGGATGGCATCTGCAAGGCCTTGTTCACCCCACTGCTGCCTGACATAGCACATTTGCGACACTGCAGTTGGTGAAACTCATTCCTCAAGATCCCCCAAGTCGAGATGAAGGACTGCAAGGGTGGCTGTCAAGAGAGCCCTAAGGTATGGCACCTCAGCAGGTCCATTAGGAGAATTTTCAAAGGCCAACCCGCTGCTGAAGAGCTGAAGTGTGTATGGTACATACCTCAGTTACATTTCACATTTTTCTTGATACTGTTGTAGTTTTCAGCTCTTAGTGTCTTTTCACTTCTGTATTTCTCATCTTTCATTTTCCACTTGTGCAAAGAAACAAGACATAGCATTAATACTAACTCATTTAGCAAAATCGTAGCCTTGGCAAAAGGGGCCATTTTCAAAGAGAACTGGCAGCAAAATAAACATGGGAGAAAATACAAGGGGAGAGCTGTCTTTTTTCCTGAGCTGCCAAAATTGTCTTTGATCTTACTGGAGCTAATTTTGATTCAGAAGAGGAAAAGAAAACTCAAATGCAAAGTGATATGGTCAAGTTTACCTAGACTCTGTGTATCTCACAAGGAGAAAACCATATAATTCAGAGTAGGAAAAGTCTGAAATTCTTCAGACATCATGGTAGGTATTGAAGAGGGACAAATTCACAAGAGAAGTAATGTGAAGGAATGAGCAGCCCAACACCAGCCTCTAGCTGCTGTTTGTTCTGCCCTTCTTAAACAAGAAATGAAATAGTTTGGTAACAGCCAAGAAAATCCTGGCTTGCACATCACCATATAAGCAGGAAATTCCGGTAATGAAAATATAATCCTGCAATAAAAGAACAAGCAGAGAAAATAAGAAAAAAATATTTGCAGTTGAGAGGAAGGAAGGAGAATTATATAAAATTGAAACACCTTCCTTGCACCTGTTAAATGCAGTAAAAAATTCTTGTAGTATATGACCTTTTTCCCCCAAGGGCCTAATATACATTAGATTTTTCTTATTGACAGTGACTGTTACAATAATCCCTTTGTTCACACCCTCACAACATTCTGGAAAAACAATTCACCTTAGGGACTAAAAATTCTTTAAATCTGGTGCCAATCCAGAGACATTTCTGAAAATTTGAACAAGATGCTGTCAAGTATTTCTGAATTATGTGTACATATCAAAACATATATTTCTTTGGTTTCTTATCATAGAATCAGACGGGTTGGAAAGGACCTCTGAGATCATCAAGTCCAACCCTTGATCCAACACCACTGCAGTTACTAGACTATGGCACTAAGTTTTGTTTTCCTCATTCAGAACTTTCAATAAGGCAACACTTTTTTAGCACAAAATTTGTCTTCTATGCCTATACACTTTCATGGACAAATAAGTCAGCTCCTTGAAAGTGATTCCTGCAGAACTGAAAGTGTTAGTGGCTATGAGCTCACATTGTGCATTTGGATAGCAATAACCTTTTTTCAATAATTGTGTCAAATTCACATTGTACAAGCTCAGTGGATCATCCCCAGGCAGGTGAGTGGGTGGCTGAGATTCCCTTCCCTCCGTGCTGGATCTGTAAGGCTGTAGCATGGAGCTGAGACAGCCTAGAGAGCCCAGGCCCAAGGGGTCTCCCACAAGAACCCCAAAATGCTGCTATTCCCAGTGAAATGTGTCCATGATACTGGAGCTGAAACCCTACTCTTACTGTGAATGCCCTGTGATTTTCAGTGACCAAGAGTGATTAGGGTCTTAGTTTTGAATTTCATCCATAAGCCGGAACAGGTTCACTAAGATCAAAAAGAAATCCCAGAGAGAAGGGAGAGGGCCATGGATGTCTGGGAAAACTAGTCCTTAAAGAAGAAAAGAGTTGAAATTCCCCATGGACTGTCTGGCTTTGTGTTTTGAATGCCATTCACTTAAATTGGTCTCCTGGTGTAGCTGTATCTGCTATAATTGCAGCAGATGGCAGTTGTTGAACCATCTCCTGTCTGTGAACCCTTTCATTACGGCATATAAGCACAACCTTTCCAGTAATTTAGAGGCAGCTAAAACCTCCCATTCCTTGGAATCTGCTTTCCCTGTAGTGGCTCATGCAACATTAGTGGAGCAGTACAAACTGGAAAGAAGTACAGTAGTTACTATGTTAGAAGTTGATGTCACTAGTTAGAAGCTTCTACTTAGATTTTAAAAAAAAACAGGCAAGAAAACACACAGAATTATACTCAAACTTCAACTAGAAAAAAAAAAAAAACCCGCTGTGTTTTTTTGTCTTTCATTAAACTCTAGTGTCAATTTGACAGTTTCTGTCTAGTTCACTGAAGACTTGTAATATATGGGTTTTTTAGCATCCTCTGAAGCAATAACTTGGTTTGTTAAGGTTCTTTGCCATGATATTCTTTCATAACAACCTGACAGATGGCATGATTTATGAGAAAAGGGGTCTAGATTGAGCCACCAAGTCATAGTGATCTCAGTGTCACTGATTTTTCCAATACTGAATGTTTTTCAAGAATCACCCTCTACTGGAAGTGTGTTTCATCAAAATGAGTTAAATTGGAAGAACACTTGAGGGCATGAAGTGACTGCAGAAACCTTTAGGCAATTAAAAAGTAAAAAAAAAAAATGGATTCTCATGAAATCTTAAAGCAATCCCATGATTTCTTAGGATATGCTTCAGGAGTCTTGATCTCACACAGCTGGCAGTACTATACTCTTTCCCTAACTACAATGTGGCTTCTCTTTCTCCTTATTTAAAAGCAATATTTTATGCTTCAATAAAGACTCAGCCTTTGGAGTTATGTAGTTATAAGAACCCTCTTCCCTCTCCCCACCATTGCAGACAAAATCTTGAAAATTTAAAATCTAAAAATTAGGATATGAACACAAAAAAACCCCCAAACCAAACAAAATAATGTGTTGCCCTTTTTTGGTTTTTTTTGTTTGTTTGTTTGTTTGTTTGGGGTTTTTTTGTTGTTTGTTTGGGGGGTTGATTGTTTGGTTTTTTGTTTGTTTGTTTTTAAGAATATCTCAATGCTTATAACTTAGACTCCTGTGAAAAGCTAGCTTATGGGTTTTGGCCTCATAAAATGAGCACTACCACTAGTTACCACAGTTGAAGGAGAAATTACATTGTATTTTATCTTTTGCAGTGCCTTATAAATGGAGAGCACTGTTTGCCAACAGTGCCACATATTGTTTATACTTTTATATCTCTTTATTATTTGTATTACTGTAGAGTCAGAGAGCCTGCAGTAATCACAAGTCCATTCCATTACTTACTACACACAGTGCAAGCAAGCCTCATGTCTAAAGATCCCACAGTCTAAATAGATCGCTGTGATCAATTTCTTCAATTAGGGGGATGTTTCTTACATTTGTCTTTGATAGTGAAGAGGCACTAATTGCATTTTATCCAAAGATGACCCAGGAGGCTCAGAAGGGGCATGATTTCAGGCAGGCAAAGGGAGGCTGCACTCATCCTTCACTGGAAGAGGCTCTCAGTGTGGTTGAGCTCTTGCTCCAAGTGGAGCTGCCAACAAGCAGGGAAAGCAGAGAGCTCTGCTGACTGCAGGGGCACAACAAAGCACTGCAGCATTTACAGTTGCTTTATATATTCCCTAACTTTGTTTTTTACCATCATCCAGGGGTTAGACATATATATGCACAGCATAATCCAGAACATAGACAAGATATGATGGCATCCACTTGGTATTGAGGTACTACATTAGGCTTCCTATAGCCAGTGGGAAGTTCTCTGTTGACTTGAGTGGGGCATTCATGACAGCACAAAGATAGCATACAACCTTTGTACTCCAAACAGAATAGTTGTGCCCTCTCATCTCCTCTGTCTAAAAATAAATATAATTCAGGAAGTGTATATAACAGGAAATTAAAAAATACCCCCATTTAAATACTATCCAGAATAAGAAACAGCAGTGTAATAGCACTATTGATTTCCAGCCTGATCCTAATCAGGTTTTGCAAGACCTTGCAGCTGCCAGCCATTCACAGACTTTTCAAAGCAGTTCCAAGCCATGACCAGCTGAAGAGTTGAAAACCAGAGAGCTGTTAACACAGGAGCTGCTGCTAGGGACAGTCATCTGTCCAGCAAGGAAGATACTTATTTATAGAAAAGCCTTTGAACCAGACCACTACATTTTAACACAGTAATAACCAGTTACACTGAATTCAAAGAGCAGTAGGGTGTAACACAGCCATGCATTATATACCCTATTGTAAATGGTCTCAGAGGGAAAGCTTGTAATTTAGGGAGGTTTGAATGGCAGAACCTGGGTCATTGTAACAGATACTTTTTCATAGTTATTTTTATGGAGAGCATGAGAAAGAAAAACTGGCCTGAAGAAGTCAGGCAATGTGTGTTTTCATTCAACCTTAGTTAGCTATGAAACATCCTGGAGCTCAATCCCCCTTGGCCAAATATTTGTTTTAAGATTAATTGTTCACACAGGAACTAAACAGCAACTTGCTGAATTTGAAGCTTTTAAATGAGATTTCTGTTCCTCCTCAGGACGTTTTTCTCATGTGTTGCTGGCTCGTTCACGTGTTCTGTCACCTTCAGGAAACAGGATTCAACCAGAACAAAGGAAATGGCTTTTCTGTTTGTTTATTTGTTTTTAAAGTTTACCCACGTATGAGGTGGTTTCAGGATTAATATTACAGGAGAGCCTCAGGGTTCCTTCAGAGGTCCTTGCTGTGTTAGATCACTTCACTGCAAGCACTCGACAGGGAAGGTACCCTAGAGCACAGCCCAGGGAGCAAAATCTGGCCAGTGTCATCCCCATGGTGCAGCACCACCTCAGGTAGGAGCCAGGTCGAAATCTACAGGAAAGAAAAGGAAAAAATGTGAGAAGCGAAGCAGAAGCTCTGGTAGTGAAATCCTGGTTGCCTGGAAGTCAGTGGCCCAGCCTGGCTTCCACAGAGCCAGATTTTTTGCCAGGGAAGTGTGTGATAAAGGCATATCACCTAACTCAAGTGAAGAGCAGGGAAAAAAGCTAGTCCTTGCTCCTTGTACAGCCCCCAGTTTTGTCAAACAGCTCTTTCAAAAGCCAACTGCACCTTAAATCCGAACTCCTTGAACCACATAGTCAGTTTGGAGAGGGTATTCTTTTTTGGCTTTTCTGGCCAAATGGAGACTCTCCCTGTCTCGTCTGATCCTTTGTACCTGTCCCTTTTGTTTTCTTAGGCAGTTCATTTTTCAGTCCCTCTTTTCTCTATGCAGAGGATACGTATCCCGGTCAATTTTCATTGTTTTGTCCAAGGCTGTAAATACATACACCTCTGTGAGTACTGTCATCAATTACCATCCAAGGACTCCGCTGTGGGTGGGCTTTGGTGTATGGCTCTAGCAGCACTAATGTTCCTTCACAAACATTAGAGTTAAAAAGTGAGAGAAACTACCAATCAAAGCCAAATACAAATATTAGAAACCAAGATGTGCAAAAGGAAGATTTCAGTAATGCCATAGAGTGCTTCCAATTTGGAAAGTAAATATGAACACATGTAGTAAAACACTGCTTCCCTGTCACTAAAAAATATTTATTTTTAAATTATCTCCTTATTTCTACATGCCTACTATTAATGATATTCTACCCAGAAGAGATCCAAATTTTATCTGCATGATTGTTCTCCGCTCCCTCATCCTAATTTCCTGTTGATGCAGAATAATCACAATCATTAACTGGAATTTTAGTGTGAGAAGAACATGATTTTTTTTCTGTTTTTCATGGATTATGTTTATAGACAGAACAAATTAGAAATATAAAAGGAAATATTGACTCAACCACCACTTTATTTACCCTTGTGTTTTGCGCAAGAATTCTTCTCTGGCTTCCAACAAACACTTGATTTCCATTCAAACATTCAAAATCAGCATTAAAATATTAGGTTTTATCACTTAAACCCCAAAATATTGAAAGAAATCATATGCATTTAAAATGGTGCAGAACCATTTGTAGTTCAAATCAACTTTTGTGGTATCACATCAAGCAGTGAGTTGCCTGTGGAATACTTTAAAATTTCACTCTTCTATTTTTTTTCTTCCGTTTTCTTTTGTGAGGAGTGCAAAATGATAGAACTACACTGAATATGGGAAGAACCATATGCTGAGGAACCCAGTAAAGTTACTTCCTCATGACACTAGTTGAAAGGGAAAGTGTCTTCCGTACTAGGTGTTTTAAAGTAAGACGAGTCTAAGGCACATGCTATGGTAAGTCTGCCTCTCATTTACTATAAATCACTTCTTCATTACTCCACAAAACAACCTACCCGAGAGTGACTATCAGCAATAAATGACAATTAACTTCTCTACTATTGAAACTGAAGCCAAAACCAACTAAACAAACAGAATCCAGACAGTATTCAATACACGGAGCCTTGTTTCAGGTAATAACCAGAAAGTGATAATTAGCCACTCTTCCTAGATTGCCTTGGACCCCTGCTGTGTAGCAGATTGGTATTAGCATTCTCTTTTGTGATAAACAGACTATTTAGATCTAGTAATTCAGTTGAAGGAACAAACCACCAACTCAAGTTTACATTCACTAACACTCATTAAATGAAAAACATGACAAAGCACTGCTACAACTTACAATACAGTTTTAGGGTGGAAAAGGATAAGCAAACGCTAAGTGACAAACCAGCATCTCTGTGGGTTCTACTGTCAGAGTACGGGTTCTGATGTGCAACACATCTTCATGACTGAAGTCCAGAGTATGAGGTCTGCTACGTTGTTTGGTTTGATTTGGTTTAAAGTATGCTTAAATCTTTTTTTAGGATCTAAATTAGTAATATTACCATCATGTAGTAATGTCTGGAGCTTTTCTGACGTTTACACGGAAAGTACAGTTGGGTTTGTGCTCAGCATGAGTTAAAGATGCAGACTCTGGCTGAATTTCACATGCAGATTTCTGCTATCTCACCTATCTCAGCAGTCCAATTTAATAATACACCAAATACTCTATTTACACTGTTCTAGTACAAACAGTTCAATTTGCACTAACAGTTATTTAGCAACACATTTTCCCAACTACTCCTATGTTAATTTTGATTTTATATAAATGCAGTAAATGATCAGAAAGAAAATGCTAACAACCAGTGCCCTGTGGATGATAATACCATTTTTTGACAAGAAAACTTCAAAATACATTTCCTTTCTTTCACAGCCTTCTGACATTTAAAAATAAAAATATGGGTTTTATTTAAAATAGGTCATTAGTGCAGCTGTTGAAAGTGTTTAATTGCTGCTAAGCTATGTTTTCAGAAAGTAATATTTTGTGGATACAAGTTTGGTCAGAGAGCTATAACACAGAGATAAATATTATTTAAAATATTTATTTTACACTTCAGAGGCTCAACAAATATATCTGAATCAGACACTGTTCCTGGCCAAGACAACGACTGGGATTGATCCAAATACAAAAACAAGTGCAGCTAAAACCATGCATTTATTTTCTGGGTTTGTGGGTGAACGTGCCAGCCTTTGCCTTTTATATGTTTCTAACGTTCAAGCATCTTTCCATACTTCCTTGTCTTGCCTAGCCTCCCTTTTAGCAGACAAGGTGTGAAAGGAGCATAAATTTCAGTAGAAAAAGTAGTTCCAGCCCAGATACCAGGGTGAGATTGCTTCATGCACAAGAGGATGCTTTGAAAGCAATAAGCAAGGTTAATTGTGTCTAACCACCTGCACTCATCTGGCACACCACAGCACAGAAATACTGGAAAACCAGGTGCTTATGAAGACAAGACCATGCAGGGCAGTGAAGCTTGTGCCTGGGACTGAATCAGGAATAGAAACCAGTAACATCTTGTTTCTCTTCATTATCGGCACAGGGAAACCTGCACAACTAGGTTGGATTAGACAGTTAATTTTTAACTTCTGAAGTTAGGTGTGATAAAGCAAAACTGAAGTCACCACAGGGCAAAAAAACTGCACACTGTGTCTTCCAGTTTTGGGCTGGATTAAGATAAGGGTGTAGAACCAATAACAACGCTCAGTGGGAGTAGCTGACTGAAATACTGGTTTCCATATGTGACTTCTGTGTCATAGTCCTTTTGTATCAAGGTACATATCTTTACATAAGTTTTGGCCCTGCTTGGAAGAGAAAACTGTAGACTTCTACAGGACTAAGACTGCACTATCACAGTGCTCTATGTAGCACATGTTTCACTAGTTGAACAATACTTCTTCCTCTGCATATTGTGCGGTGAGTAAAGCTAAATCACCCACTTATTTTTCGTTCTGTCAGAAGGCCAAAAGAAAAGAACACCAGAAGCCTAGCCTTCTGGGAATTTATCAGAGGCAATACAATTTCCTCCAGCAACTCCAGCATCTGATGTGATGACTTGTGCTTGAAATGGAATATACATGTTAAAAGGTTTAACACAATATAGGCTTACGGTTTCTTGGAGATTGTAAAAGCTGTTGAATGCCCCTACTTAATGCCCATGTCTTACACCATGTTTGATTTTGTCAACATGCAGGTTCCAGATCTTGTGCCCATGATTCCAAAGTTAAAGAACATTTTCCTACTGGACATGTTTTCATTGTGTGATTATAGACAAATATATATATACACTCATAAAGATCAAATTCAATTTCATCTTTGTATTCAACTCTACAGATTGATGTGGGAACAGAATACCAGTGTTTCAGATGTTTTTAATTTAAAACATAAACTTTTATCTGCCCTTCTCATCACTTCTAAATTTTGAGTGTTTCAGGAATACCCATGATTATCTTCTTCACAGTGGAGGAGTATCGCTTCATGGAAAAACCTGGAGATGGCTGGGAGGAGAGCAAACAAGATAAATCAGCTGATCTGGGAAATCCACAGATTTTCTTGCTCAGGCCCCCAACATTTTTAGATGCTTTTACAATTTATTGCAGCTAATCTGATTCACAGTCAGGTATACATGATATCAGAGAGCTCTAATTCCCAGAGTGCAAAATCCAGCATTTATTGCTTTACTAGGGCTCTTAGTCCCACTAATATGCAGAAGCATAAAATACCACACAACACAGGGCCTTTAACCCCGAAGTAAAATTAAAACACATAAATTCTGGAAGTTGGGGGAGGTTGGTTTAATTGTGGCTTGGTTTTGCGTTTGGTTTGTTTGGTTTTTTGTTTTTTTGGTTTTTTGGTTTTTTTAAGCTCTCCTTTAAATCATGTTCAAGTAACACTGGAAAATCTTTAACTGATCTATCCTGTAAGCTAAGAAAATTCCAGACACTTTGTTGAGGGGAGACTATAAAGACATTGTTAATTCTCCAGTGAGCCCTGTTATTCTGTAACAAGCTGATTAGTCATCTGGCAGCCAGTGGGTTTTGATCTAATCACCCACAGAATGCAACTGGCAGAAGAGCCAAAACACATCTCCTGTGCATGGCAGTCTCTCAAGTCTGAAAGTTGGTTTCAAAAATAGCAAGAAAAGAAAAGAAAACTAGGCTTACTTAGTACCAACATCAAGATGAAGGTGGGAGAGGAAGGGAGGTGGGGGGGAGAGGAAGGATGGCTGAAGGTTCATTGCTCATGATTTTTGCACATCTTTTCACTCACACTGAGTTTAGTCGATGGTCAGCCTTTATGGATCCTGATGGGAAGGTGGGTGCCATGAAGAAGCAGCTGCCTGAGTGTTTACCATGAGGACAGCTCTCAGATGAGACAATTCTGCCAAGAAAATTCAAGTTAAATTCAAAGTAGGAGCCAGGAAAGAACAGTGCAGTGCAGTAGCTATATATGGAGAATAAGGCATGGGAACAGGGCATTCCAATGCACTGCATATGCTTCATACTGCTTTCCTGAGAGATAAAAATAGGATGTCATGCATGGGCATCAGAAGAGCAAGGTTTACTAAGAGGGAGAAAAATAACATCTTTTTATTTCTACTTATCTTTCTCTACTTGACTGCATTAAAAGCTAGCTCAAATCACAGCTCAAAGGCCAATTTAAAAATACAGATTATGCTCCTATTATATTTCATGAAGTTCACCCATAAATTTTCTGTAAGTCCATGTGACACTATTTATTATTTTATATCCTAGTTGATTCCAATATCTCAATTTTTAACAGCTTAAAAAATACTCTAAAATGCCAAATTGCATTAACAGCAATATATCAAGTCCTGCAATCAGATCTTAAGCCTAATCTCCAGATTCAAAATATATAGTTACCCAGAAAACCATTTCTTGGGAAAGAGTAGATTTGGTTTGGATCTGATTTAGTGGGAACTGCTCACAAACAAAACAAAGAACTTCAAAATTATTTGAAAAAAAATCTCCTATGCAGGAACTAGAAATATCCAGGAAATTATATGATAACATTTTCCCAAAAATGAGCATAAAAAGTTTTCACCAAAATGAGCATAACAATTTAGTGTAATCCAATCAAATAAATCTGCTGTTTCTGAATCACTTTTAGAGCAATATATGAGAGACATTACTTTAGACTTTGAAACAAATGTATACTATGCCTGAACATACACCCAATGAATATTATGTATGTAATCCCTGTTGTAAAATGAAATATAAAAAGGGTGTTTTGAGGAAATGTATTTAGGCAGCAATGTGTCACTGGTGCATTAAGAAGAAACTTCTGCTTGCAAGATATATTACTTACTTTGCCTTTATGGCCATCTAAGTGTGTATGTTTAGCTTTCTAGGTACCCTATTTTACCCCCAATATGGGTGCATAAGGCCAAACATGACTTCTCTCAAGGATTCTCAGAAGACTAATGCAATTTGTGCTGATGTTAATCCAAGCTGATAAAAAGCTGGTAATTCACTAACAAGTGACTCTCACCACTGGCCAGACTGAAACCTGGTATGAGCAAGTGCCAGAGTTTTGAAAATTCAGGGATGACATTCTGACAGGATATAAACTGGTTCATCTTTTTTGGTTCTTCAGAAACAAAAAGCAAATGGATCATCAACACCACCTTTGGACAAATACAGCCCAACTCAGCATGTTCCACTTAGTACATGAGGTGATTTGGACACCCAAAACACCTCTTATTCTGTGTCTATAAGTTCTAGACATTTACAAAACTTTACATGTAAACATCATGGCAGAAAATGGCCCCATGGATGTCAGCGGTGCTATATGCTGAAGTAAAGTTACAGTGTTTGTAATCTCTAGCTGAAATTTACTCAGGAATGGGACTGTGATTTTGCTACACGTGCATACTGTATCCAGCACAAATGTGCCCTGATCACCAGTGGAGGCTATGAGGCTTCTTCCATATTCCATTTTTACACAGAAATGCTACTCCATAGGAGTAGTAATATGCTTATGCATAAAGACACAAGGCAGAAAACCCAAAGGTCTGTCTAACAAAAATCACATTGAAACTATTTAGGATTCCTTCTCACCATAATTACTACGAATTTCAGTGTGAAAACTTGATTGAGGTGAATAAAAAGACAGTACGGTGTATATAGATAGATAGATATATATATACACACACCATATATATATATGGAATATATATAATGGTATATACCATTCCATATATGTATGGAATAAAAATGGTGGTACAAAACAACACTATTAAAAAATTAGATGTATTCATCTATATGTAATGGCCATGACCCTGATTATTATATTCTCTGTAACTAAGCTCTCATAGGTCTCATGAGGAATTTTGAGTTATGATTAAAAAAAAAAAAAAAAAAAACAACCAAAAAAAACCCAACCCAAACCAAACCAAACCAAACCAAACCAAACCA
>VXAY01001109.1:214457-227246 GCA_013399855.1 Oxyruncus cristatus | reverse complement strand
AAAAGCCCTGTCATGTGGGAAAATACTGATAACTATATGCATTCTCAGTGAGCACCCAAGGCATGTGGCAAAATGCTGAAAATATGATATTCTTTGAGCACTTAGTTGCTCGGTCATTGGTCTGGTTTTACAATCTAATGGTCCACATGATCCTCTCTCATAGAAGCTACAACATTTTGTTAAATTATTTAGTATCAGACATAGAGGAATAAATTTTCATACTTTTCTATTTAAAACTTGGAGTGCAGGAAAAGGAAGGATACTACAGTTTGCCTGGGATTAGACCAGTCATGGATATTTTTCAGACAAAAGTAGCTTCATATTTGTTTTCTACAAAAATATGACCCTTTTTATTCCAGAAATGGAGAGTTTCTGTCAGTCAATCCCTTTTACTGCTCATACTTATTGTATGTGACACTTGCCCTCATGACTTTTCACATGTCAGATATAATTTTGCTCTTCTCATTTCTCATGTTCTCTCTGCCACTAAAAGTATAACACCATCATTCAAGGCACAGGAGGAGTTGCATATTATCCCTTGACCGACTCACATCCTCAGCTTCTGGATTTCATGCACTTCAGCTCTCTCAGCTAAATATTACCCTGTATTTTAAATTCATCTCTTTCATTCTCATATAGACCTTCACGTACACTGAAACCCAGAGAAAAACTTCAGCTTGTTTCACTAGGCTTTCAGTCAAGTCCAAATTACTTTCAATATCAAAACCAGAAGTATATCAGGAGATTCTAAATTAAATAAGCCAGTTCCAAAAGCCAGTGTGCTCCTCCTATATTAACATCCCAGATTAATCTCAGCTATTCATCATGCTGCAATTTCATGCTTAGCACATGCAACTAGCAATTACTGTATGAGAGCTGAAGTCTCAGAGCAGACATACACCTGACTTAGGATCCTGGAAAACCTCAGCAGCAGCCCATGAAGGAAAGCAGAACAGGTCACAGCAAGAGTGTAACTGCATTGAGTCAGCTGACGCAGGAGGCTCACTCAGTTGGCTGTTCCAGTAAAATGCCTGGATAAAGTAGGAATGCCCTGGTGTGACCTCCCTTCCTGCAAGTCTACTATGCTGCCTTATATGATCACTATACTTATGTAACATACCGCGCAGTTGAAGGATGGGAGTGAGCTGTAGATTTTTTTTCTAGCTTTCTTTGGCTCTTTCGACCTGTGCTATTGAACTGCTGAGAGATCGGGACAAATCTACGGATACCACTATCCCTCTGTATCCCCCAGATCTGCTTTTTGAGGGCATGAGGTGTACAGGTCCACGGGTCCCAGAAAAGCCTCTCCCAACACAGTTATCATTAGCAGGCTTTTGAATATTAGAGACTAGCAAATGTCTTCCTTATCTCTCTGGTGCTTCAGTTTCCCAGTCTAAGCCCTATCTCATGAGTATAGCAGGGCTTGTAAAGGGTTTTCACATCCAGAAATCTCAGTGTTAAAAATATTCAGTCTATGAAGCTTCAGAATTATATTCATGTACATCCCTGGAAGTGTTCAAAGCCAGGTTGGATGGAGCTCTGAGCAACCTGGTCTAGTGAAAGGTGTCCCTGCCTACAACAGACAATTTTTAAGGTCCTTTCCAAACCAAACCATTCTATGATTCTATATAACAAAAATGAGAAAATGCATAAGAAAGAAGAATCAGTTAAGACAACTGAACATTTAAAGCATCAGTACACTAAATCCTTAGTAATTAAAAATATCAATGAAATACTCGAATGATACCTACAACTTGCATGAAGGTGCAACAAGACTAAATTTTCCACAAGAATGCCAAAGCAAATCCCTTTTCCAACTTGCTCTATAAAGAACAGTGATTTGGTAGATCTCTTGAGAAAAGGAGACCAAACAATTCCTTTGTTACATTGCCATGGAAATACAAATACAAACAGAGCACCACAGGCTCAAGTGGTTCACAGCTCAAAGGTACCATAGAGAATGAGATGTAACAGACCCAAGAGCCCAGGTAACAGCAGAATTCAGTCTGTGCCCCTTTCTGCCCCTTTTTCAGAAGTGCAGATTATTTAAGTGAGATTTAGCATGCTCTTGCTGTAATGCTGTCATTATTTTGCATTTGTATGTGACTCTACCCTTCTCTGTAGCAGCTAGGAATAGAAGCAGGAATACTGAAATGCTATATGAAAGGCTGTCAGGTTTTTTCCCTCTTTTTTTTTTTTTTAATGTGAGATAGAATATTCCAGAAAATTCTTGAGTGACCCTGTTTTTATAAGGTTCTTAGACTGTTTTTTGAATAACCAACCAAGTCTTTTCTCCATTAAACCACAAAGTCCTTTTAGGGGCAGCCAATTGTCTGCAACACTCAACCTTCAAGTTTTCTTCTCACTGTTTTTTCTTCTGAAGTATTGTTTGAGTGGAACTATTCCAACCTGCTTCAGCAGACACCCTAATGCCTCCTCCATGTCTATATGCCATGACAAGGAAGTGAATCAAGAGTTACATGGCAAAATTATCAGTGAGATCAAAGACCCAAGCAGGTAAAAGTCATAATTCTACATATTAATCAGAATAGGATATGTAAGAAGTTGTTTCAGTAAATGAGAATTGAAGGATAACAGTGCTTTGTTAAATGCCTTCATTAAAACTACCCACTGCTGTTTTTCAAAGACAAAACTTCTAATCTGCCTATAAATACTCTTTATCTATTGTTTTATTTTTGCAGAAAGAGGAGGAACTGTAGTGTTCCCCTCCACATAGGCAGCTTGTATCCTTTTTTATATATTTTTTGCTAAATATCAAACTACTGCACTTGTTCAAGGTTCAGATGTGTCAAATGCTTCAGACTCATTGGACTCTCCCCCAGAACAGGATTACAGGTGTTCACCGTGGAAATATTGAAATATTGTACATACAAAATTTCCCCCCAGACAGCTACAGTCAGCAGCCTGTGCCCTTCAAAGAGGCTTAGCAACACCTTTTTTAAACAGGTAATTTATCTTCTGATAAGAAACAGAAAGACTTCATTTACAGTTGTTCAATGTCATTAGAGCCTATGCACGCAGTTTCCATAACAAGGTAGGAAAAACAAGCCAAGTCTTCTGCGTAGGATTTTTCTGATCTCCAGGATATAGGAACACACCTATGGTATCTTGGCGTATGAGTCACTGGTTGCTGATGTCATGCAGCATGTGCTGTTAGGCTCAAGTAAGTGATACAGAGAGTTCACTACAGGACAATAGCTTCTCCTACTCTGACGTATCACCTGCCTGTTACAAAGTAGTGACCAGGAAGAAAGTTACTCTAAAACGTATAAAAAATTACATTTAGAGACAGAAAAGAAACATTCTGTTTTCCTTTTGTAATGCCATGCTGCTAAGCCTGTGACTACAGTGCTGAGCATGGAAAATCAAAAGCAGCACTGACTTGAGTCCCCCCATCTGTCTCACTGCCACTGGGCTCCCTGGGCACCCTGCAAGCCTGTGAGGCTGTGGTAGCCATGGTGTTCTGCAGGCAAGGAGAACTGCAGAAAGGGCTGCCAATTTTAGTTGTTCCTCAAGGTCTTGGAAAGTGTTCTTAAATATGGCTCAGCAAACAAAGCAAAACCACACTCCTGAACAGTTTGCAACATTTAAATAAGAGTCTCATGTTTACTATCCAAACAGCTGTGTGGGTGTTGCCAGAATGTGCACTCACACATCCCAGACATCCTGACACACACAGGGCGAGGAGGAGAAGCAGTTTATTTCAAGTGAAAAAGCATCCAAAAATCGGTGAGCCCTTAGACAAGTGAAAATGAGGCTTTGCAGGGGTCCTCATCACAGGTAGGAACACAGTGTTCCTGTGGTTTACAAGGACCACTGTGACTTTACCAAAGGAGGTAAAATTAAATGCAGCTGGCTACTACAGTGAAGAGGAATTGCTTGCCTACAAACCTATTGGACATTCTAGAACATTTATCAGCCAACTATGCTCTATGCACAAACCATAACATACCTTTTTTGAGACCTAGACTAGCAAAATACAGTAACAGTTTAGTGTCAAAGTCATTTTTTTTCCCCTTACATCCAGTGTTCCCTCTTAAACTCTCTGTTAAAAGATCCAGGTCCTGCTCCCAAAGGTATCTTTTGCTTAAAACCCTTCTTCTCTTTATCCAGTGGAAAAAGCAACTCCGGCCACTCCCTTCGCGCTGGTTAGTCCATTCATGATTCTTCTAGGATCTCATTTTTTTTCTGCAAATAACTCTCTTCCCCTGCTCTTTCTTTGTGCTTTCACCTTCCAAAGAATTGTCACCACAGCAAGCACCCAAATGCTCATTTACTCAATTCACTCTTTCCTTAGAAAAGAAGACTACCAGCTAGGGTAGTGCAGAGAAGGTTACTGAGCTGTCTGAAAAGCGATGAGTCAATCCAAGGGGAGAAGGCCATAGACATTATTTTACCCATTTTCAGAAGGGTAACTAGCAAGATAAGGACTGATGTCTGATAGTGCCAGAAGGTAAACAGGAGAGTCACAGAAATAATCTCAGCTCATCTGTGACAACTGGGCATAAACTAGCTGTGAAGAAAGCAACGTAAGGAATCAGGTAAAAGTTTTACTTTAAGGCTGATACTCTACAGAAATAATAACAGCAGAAAACCAATTTGTTTTCAAACTTGAGACATTAATTAATGAGGCAAAAACATGTTTATTGTGATAGCAGAAAAGAGACCTTGAAAATTCAGAATTTCTCCCCTAGTTGTTTTACTTGGTGTTTATTGAACTATACTTGCAAACCTGAAAAGAACAACAGCAGGATATGGTGAAAATAAAGGAATCACTCTAATGTAGTCTATATGAATCAGGCAAGTATTAAAATATGGCCTGTTGGATCCATAGAACTGCACTGGAAGCCTATGTTGCTATCAGACCTGTGTGATCCTGAAATAGTTCTTTGTTACTTGTGGATGGCTCCTAGTTCTGCTAAGCAGTGTAACTCATAGATAGTTCTCAGATGGTGGTCACCTGTGGGCACTGTTCCCCCTTCAGCCCCTTTCACTACCAGTCCAGCATGACCTGAGGCTGCTGGCCACAGGGCTTCCCAGGAGGTACAGCTGTCCTACATAAACCACAGAGTGTCTGACTATTTTAAACTGCAGATGAATGCTGGAATTCGTTAATATTAATTAATGGTTGAGAACAAAGAGTCCGTAGTAAAGTTGGTGAAGATACCTGTGTTCATTTTCTCAGAATCACAGAATACGCTGAGTTGGAAGGGACCAACAAGGATCATCGAGTCCAACTTCTGTCCCTGCACAGGACCATCCCCAAGAGTCACACCATGTGCCTGAGAGTATCATTCAAACACTTGAACTCTGTCAGGCTTGGTGTTGTGACCACTTCCCCAGGGAGCCTTTTCTGGCACCCAAACACCCTCTGGGCAAAGAACCTTTTTCTAATATCCGACATAAACCTCCCCTGACACAACTTCAGGGCATTCCATCGGGTCCTGTTACTGGTCACCACAGAGAAGAGATCAGTATCTGCCCCTCCTCTTCCCCTCATGAGGACATTTTAGACTGCAATGAAGTCTCCCCTCAGTCTCCTCCAAGTTGAACAGACCAAGTGCCTTCAGTAGCTCCTCATGCAACTTCCCCTCAAGGCCTTCCATCATCCTCATTGCCCTCCTTTGGACACTCTCTAAGAGCTTAATACCTTTCTTATGTTGTGGTGCCCAAAAGTGCACACAATATTCAAGGTGAGGCTATGCCAGTAGAGAGTAGGGTGGGACAAAAATTTTGTGTAGCAAAGATGGCCAGAGCACTTCAAGGCTATGTGGTTTTAAGTGCTTAAAATGAACTAAAACCACCAGCTTTAAATCACTGTAAGTAAAAGGTAGAATTTTACCCACACACCCTCTATTAACTCTTTCATTAACAATTTTCTTTGGCTAATGCTGCAGTAGCTATTAATAAAAATTTCAGAGTTATAACTCGGAAACATAACCAGATAAATGGATATCTGAACATAGTCAAGAATCTTACCTAATCAACTAGAGAAGAAAACATATGGGAACTTCTCATGCCAACTTTCCAAAAATTATTCAGCGTGCTGTTTTCACACTAGTGCCAGGATCATGACTGAGTTCAAGTACAAAGCCCACACCCCATAGTAATCTAAAAAATACTCAACTAGTGAATGAAAAACCATAGTGGAGTGAAGTCCAGCAAAAAAGTAACAGTGAAATACATAACGAATACCTAGCATTAGTGGGTCATGCAGATTCTGCAGTTAAGGGACACTTGGAGAAAGATGATAGAAAACAGTCACTGAAATAGCAAAACTATTAAAACTGGAACAGCTACAAAGCTTGGAACCATATGTCTTAGTAAAGCTTCAGAGAAGTTATGTTTCTATTTGCTGTCATATGAACAAGAGCAAAGAGGCATTTACCTGTATCAGGAAGTAGAAGATATAAATCTTGTTATGCAATTTGATCTTGGAATTTATTGCTCCAGGATGTCACTGATGCCAAAAATCTAGATAAACTGAAATAATAAATACCTTTTCATAAAGAAAACTATATCCATTGTTGTAGCAATTAGTGTTACAAAAATACAGGAAAGAGTATAAGATAATTTTTCACAATTCATTCCAATCCTCCTTTGCTAGGGAACAAAGGAACTCTCATCTATTAGATGAGGTTCTTGCATTTTTTGATTATCAATACTTTCTTTGTGTTATCTGGTTCCGCCCATCTTCAGAAAAGACACAAAAAGCTATTCTCTTATACTGGCAATTTCAACATTCAAACTTTCACAGAGAGAAGGAGGAAGCATTGGAGAAATATGTTAGCAGAAGAGAAGATGAATAGTAGTTTTAAAGCTTATTAATTCTTCTTGCTTCACTGAAGGTAAGAAAATCCTTAATATGCCCTCTGCACTCAACTGAGAAATATTCCCAAACCTTTGTTATGTTCCAGTATTATGGATTAATGAGGACACGACACAGCTAGCTAAGAGCATCTCTCAATTAACCTTGCAGGTTAACCAAGACAGCTAATATATCAGACTTGGTGGCACTGCTTGGTGACATTAGGTCAGACTTTTTGCCATCATTTACCCACTAAGTGTATTTTAAAAGAGTAAGAAAAATACAAGAAATTGCTGTCAGCTCAAAATGGGTATAAACTGGAAGGACAGGTGGCTTTAAATAAAAAATCACTACAAGAACTGTCCCCAAAGATTCTCCAGAAGATATGTATTTAAACCTATTCATTCCTTCTCTCCAATATTATAGGGTTATGAAGTAAGTTCTCTCTGGTATGTTGACTGGCCATAGGTGTCATCTGAGATGGTGTTTGAGCTGGCGGATACAACACAGGACCCATGTCAGGGCAGCAGGAACTCATCCACAAGGGCACTCAGAGGTCAGACAGTCTACTTGTGGGTATCTCATATGGTGACGTGTGTGTGGGTGACTGAATCTGGACACCAGGACATACAACTTCACTGATTTCAATGGAAAAACATTAATTTCTGATGTCTGAAGATGCAGCTGAAAATATGATCCAAACCTATAAAAGAACATAATTAAAACTTGTCTGTTACCCAAATTTTATAATTAATAGCAGATAGAGAAAAATGAACAGCAGTCTCATATGTTTTGCTGATGTTATCCAAGGAATCAGACTTTAAAACTTTAGCCTTGGTTCTAAATGAATATGACATGATGTTTATCAGCACAGCGCACTTTCAGCTCTCTGAAGTCTTACAGAGGAGGAGAGGAAAATCAATAATTAAGGATCATGTTATTAGCCTTTGGGAACCTCTATAAAAGAAACTTGCTACATACTTCTAAAAATCTGATTAAAACTAAATTATACTCTCCCACTGTTATTTGTTAAAGTGTCATCAGTCAAAGCTCTTATGTCCAAAGAAAATTTCTTTTTTGTGCACGTTTTTTTATAATCATCTTAATATCTACTGGCATTATGATCAGAATTGTTGTTTGATCCAGGAAGGCACAAGCAGTGTGGAACTGCATGGATATAAATCTTGAAATTCAGTGCCTTTCATCTAGGAAAATATAAGTCTGGGAAAGAAATGTTACAACCTTGCACTGAAAGGGCTTTTCATATTAGTTTACTCCAGTGACCAGAACTGAAATCACAATGTATAAAAGTCAAAGTGTTACTAAGCTCTAGTTTAGGATCAAATGATTTCACACCTCTCAGTATCATGTTGTTTTTGTGGGTTATCAGTCATATTCCCATCTCCCTATTATTAAAGATACTTTCTTCTTGTTACTATGAGAAAGAACAGCACAAACAAGGAACTGAACATCCAGGGAAAACAATAAACCAACTGTATAAAGAGTTGCAGCATCATGAAGCAAAAACAGGACAGAGAGAAAAAAAAGTGGAAATATGTATTCATTGCTGTTTCATAAGTGTGTCTTGTTGGTTGTAATGGAGGAAGGCAAACTTTCTTGACAGAATTAAAAACTATTTTTGGAAAGGAAAATATCTCACAAGCATGAGATAAGGAATTCCAACAGGGCAGACCAGAGAGGTCTTTAACACAGGGTTTCTTCCTGTAAAGTGAGATTCAATTTTAGTTGTTTATTAGAAGTCACATCAGTTCCATGGTCCCTACCAAGGCACAGGAAATTGGTGTATAAAGACAGATGGATAGACAGATAAATTGATAGCCAACTGCACAGTGTGTGTGTGTGTGTGTGTGTGTGTGCGCGCATGTGCACATGTTGGCAACACTGAAGCAATCATGAGGTCACCTAATGGCAAAATGGAATAAAAGCCCATATAAGATACTGGTAACATGCCATCCCCTGCAAGTGTCCTGATAGTTTGCCATTTTCCCCCCTCGGCATTATAATTTGCTAAAGTAGAACATGAAACTCTACAAATTCTAAACATATGGAGCCAAGAAGGGGTAGCAGCTGAGAACAGAGACCCTATCAATAAGTAAATTTTGAGCAAAAAAAGCAGACTTCTCCCTGTTTTCAACCTTTCAACATGCTTATCTGGAAATGGACTTTCTCCCCAACTTGTTCTCTAGTCTCCCCCTTCCTTCCCACCCAGGAGCTGGAAAAGTCTTTCTGATTCCTGGGTACTGCTCTTTCTTGTGCAGTGCCTCTGAAGCTGATGTCCCATCCTAACACAAGTCAGCTGCAAAGCAAGGAAATAAAAAAGGCCTAATTGACCTAACTGCATAGGGAGTACAACAAAGCATCTTTAGTAAACCACCATGTGGCTCCTGTGGCTCTCTGCTGTCTCTCCTCCCAGGCAAGGGTAGATTTGTTTGCCTTTACTAGTTCACCAGCCGGTATATAGCTACACTGTCCTCCTGAGGGCAGGGCTGAAGCCAAGAGGATGATGGTCCTGTGCCAAGCAACATAAATAAGTTCCCTCTCTGACTTCTGTCATTTCTAATAGAACAGGTCAAAATATAATCCTTTTTTTCTTTAATTCCTCTGTGAAATTTTGCCTAGATGTAAGGATACAGGAGTAGCAGGTTGGGGCTCTGTGCACTGAGCAGACAGAGCAATGCTGCAGGAGCAAAAAGTTTGCTGAAAAGCTGCAGCTCAGCTCTAAAGTTTCTGACCTGAACTTAGCAGAAGCACAATTAATGGCACATCCTTGAAAGAACTGGGCTTCCTAAGCACAAGTGAATCCACTTTGGGATTTCAGAAACATGGAGAAACTTTGAGCTCAGGTTTGTTGTTCTCATCTAGACAGTCAGACTTACCAATTAGGATGTCATTATCAAAAAGCTGCATAGGCCCACAGCCACTTTACTAGTACCTCATGCTAAAAGAATAAATCTCAGTTGGATACAGTGAAGCTATATAGCATTTTCCTTAGAAGAGCATGTGTTCACAAACCTTAAATGTTAATCACTTAAATACTAATAACTGAAAGTATATTTGGATCTTGGGAAGGGTAAAGCATGCATCAAACAAGAAATCTTCTAGCAATCTAAAAGAAATTGTCTCTTGCCAAAGACAGGCGCAGGCCTAAGATTAAAGACTCAAGGTTTCCAGCCCCACCTTTGCAATGGCCCCTGTGCCTCGTCTTGAACAAATCCCATTCCACCTCCCAGTGAGCACAATTATGCAGCATAGCTGTCCTTTAGTCGATGCAGTTTCAGATCACCTTCTATAGTTGGCAATATTATTACATTTATCTTTCCACTTATCAACCAAATATCTAAACTTCAAACAGCATATCCTTTCTAGTTGAGTAACAAAATAAACAGCATCATTCTATCAAGGTAATTAAGCAAACATTGCACAATATCACCAACTGAGGCTGTAAGTCTACCAGATACCTCCTATCATCCCAGCTAACCTAACTGAAACTTGATATAATTAGGAAATAGTACAAAAGCGATTCCTGAGCTGTGGATAGGAACAAGCAAGAAGAAGCACTAGATGGGCACAAAAGGTAGATGCTGATTGTGGATGTTATGGGTCTATGCCAATGATAGATGGAAAAGGGTGGGAGAGGATACACACACAGACAGGGTGCACGTGTCATTGCTACCAAGTTTTCCTATGATTCTGGCAAGGGCTAGCTTTGGGTTAGGTTTTCTGGTTTAAAAAAATTGCCCAGCAAGCAATATCCATTTGTCTTTTGACCTTCCTATGCTCCACCCTTATGCAGGCAAAAATTCTGAGCCTTGAACAAAAAAGGAATCAAATTATATGTTACTGTATCTTTTGAAGTAAAATGTTTAGGAAGATTGTTGAGGAAAGTAATTCCCAGTTTTATATCAGTCAGAGCTAGGCTGTCATAGAGCACTGAGAAACAGCTGAAGTACAAGAGTGGTGAGATTACAGAAAATTAAGGATGAAAGATGAACATTTCCATATATGAAAGGACAGTAGAAAAGGATGCTTATTCATCAGAAGAAGAGAAGGTAGATACTCTCCTAATAAGAACTGAGGTCATATGGGATAATCAGATGGTAATACTCAGTCCTGAGGAGTTCTGTACACATCTGAGAGTCAAGTGTTAACTAAGGCTGAATTTCAACCTGGGGAGACAAAAATTGAAAAAAGCCTGACTATACTATCCAACATATATAAAAGGAAAGATATTTAGAATTTGCACAAATTTACAGAAAACTAGATGATTCCTTCATGAAATAAAAATATCAAGCACCTCTATTTATTTTTTTTTTCATTTCTCATTCTTTGCCTACCCCTACATTCTATTTTTCAGTTTTGCTGAGTTTCATTTTGAATGCATTAGATTGAAGGGTTTGCCATTCATTTCTATTAAATGGCTTATGATCTCCTTGGAACAGACTTAATCTATGTCAGCCAGCCTAAATATTCCCCTCTCTTACATCTGTCCTTGCCAACAGAGCAGGTCAAAACAGAATGATTTTTCTTCTCTTCATTTCCCCATATTGAAATTTTGAAAATATTCAGGCAGTTCCAGTTCTTAATTTCCTCCTTTTATCTCTTTAGATTACTCATCTGTGACTCCTCAGAATCCATTTCCTTCAAATGCCACAAGTAATTAGGTCTCCCTATAGAGTTATTTACCTCCAGTGATTTTTGTCATTTTTACTAAGCCATGCCCATTATAACTGCATTGCCCTCCCCAGGTTTCCTGCAAATTTTCTTGCTAAAGAAATGCCTAGATGGAACATTCTAGGCACAACTGAGTGTGAGGTGGAATAGTATCACCTCACTTCTCTAGGTCCCCTCCAGCTCCCCATGTACTTATCAAAAAGACACGTGCAGCATGTATCTCTCAGGGACGCCTCTCCACATTCTTCTCCATAACATCTTCTTGGCTGGTGCCATTCAGCTCTGGAACAATGGACATTTAGACCACAATAGTTTGCTTGGGATAATTCAACACAATTGTAGATGAAGCCTTTTCAGCAGGTTTCATGTCAAAGCAGCGAGAGTTTTACATTTGCAGTTATGCTGCGAAAACTCACACCATGTTATTCCTTCTCCAGAAATTTATACCTGCTTGGGTGCCAAGCTCTAGTCCCGTATGGATGCGGCTCTTCCTCCCCAGCAGTGGTCAGCTCCCTGCTGCAGGACTTATCCCCACGCTCCAGGTGTGACAACACAGTAGTCTCCCCAATACGTCCAAGTAATGAGCTTATCATCTTCAGTCACCCTTGTGAGCTCCCCCCGTGCCCTTCTGCCACCACTGATGGCTCCCCAGCCAGAGCTCAATCCATGCTGCCCTTTCTGAAAGGCACTCGCTGCCTTCTGCCAATCTGGCAACTTTTTATTCACGTCTTTTAATCAATCTGGATAAACGTTGTCAGTGTAAGGTTGCTACTGCTCACAGACTCTAAGACTTTTAACGTGTACCAAATGTTCCTGCAATATAGTTGGCTCACTACACATTAGCATGAAAAATATACACCATAAACTCATCCAACTGCTTTTAACATCAAAAGGAAGTTTTCCACTGAATTTTATAAGAGCTGAATTGAGGCCTTGTGACCCTGCTACACTGAAGTATTTACACACATGCCAGACTCTAAGTATGTGAAGAAGCTTCAATAGGCTTCTCAGACATATGCACACACATTTACATACATATATTAGCATCCCTTCTTCTCTTCATTTTCCTGAAAGCAAAGCTTTCACCTCATTCATAAAATTAACTGCAAAATCCAGTGTTTGCATCCACATCCTTTACAGTGGAAAAATACCTTCTTTTTAAATGTCCTTGTCCCAGTGCTGACAGATGCTCTCCAACCTGGGACACTTTCACAAAACAGACAAATCAAAAGCCTGAACCTAAGAGGAAGAAATATTGGCCTTAGAAA
>VXAY01001109.1:88339-214412 GCA_013399855.1 Oxyruncus cristatus | reverse complement strand
AAAAAAAAAAAAAGACAGTTGGGCAACATACTGAAGGATTTACCTCAGAGACCATCAAAAGGAAGAATCATTTCCTTTCTTGCTTTAGGGCAATGCTTATTTAGATTAAAATGTAGAAGGTGCAGTAGAAATAAACATCTTCATTGTTGTCTATAGAATCTTCAAATAGACCTTCACCTTCTAATGGCATTGAGGGGACATTTTAGGTCTTCTCCCTCAATTTTTTTTCCCTTCTTAATCACCTTTATATATATACAAATATACTTTTTATATATAAATATATAAAATACATAGACTTCAGCCTATAAATTCCCTACTGAAATTGAGTGAATTCATGCATATATATGCTGAGCAGCTGCAATCACATGTGATGCAGAAAGGGGAAATGCAGCATGTCAGCTGCAAAGTCTCCAAAAATTAAATGAGAACAATTAGCCTTTACCTTGGGGTAAAGGTTAGCAGATTAACACCAGAAGAGACAGAAACAGCGTGTTCTCAGTTCTTCTGTCTCTGATGGAAAAGACTGAATTCTTGCATTTCTTTACTGAGGAACAAATTCCTTCAGATTCACTGTAAGTCACAGCAGTATAGAAACACATGGGTAAGTAAATATCATCTTCTGTTTAACTAGCAAGTTGTTTCTGCTCTGTTTTTATTTGATTCTCCACAATTCATAAATAAAATTAAATTAATAACATCTGTGAACATCACTGCCCTTCCTCTCCTCTCGAATACCCCATAAACTTCCAAAACTTTCTTTATTGCTCTCAAGCCTCATGTCAAGCCTTCTTAAAACTTCTCTTCTAGCCCAACAGGAAATAATGTCTGGATTACAAACACTTGGGGTTTTTTATCGTGGCAGGCAGGGAGAGGAGATAACACTCAAATTCAGGAGTATTAAAAGGATTATGATAACTGTTGTGCTTTGAGGGATTTCTTTGGAGTCTTTTTTCTCCTTCAAGTGTAAAACACATGGGAAGGCAGCCAGCTGACAGAAATTGGCTCTGGAAAATTCAAATTAGCAGAGAAGAGCACAAATTTATCCTGCCATATATTGTTAAGAACTCCCCAGGGATTTACTTTCCATGAAAGTGGTCTGTGGATAATGCCAATGTTGAGAAAAGCAGCTGTGACTGGTGTCAGGACCTGGGGGTTTCATCAGTGGCAAAGCCACTTCTGTACCCTCAGTGTCTGGAGAGATAATCACCACAAAAGTCCAAGAGCCAGCCCAGTACTCCATCTGTGCTGTGCCATTTCTCACCTGGAACTAAAGAAGCACAAGGATATTTCCAGAAGGCAGCTGACAGAGGCAAAGGCTGGCCAGGAGAGACTGCTTTGGTTGGTGAGGTCTTGTAGTATGGCTTAACAGGCATGTTGCATTACAGCACACTACTCACACCTCTGCTGGGACTATGAATTCTCAAGGGACAACTAGAATTTTTTTCTGTTTTCTCCCTTTAAAGTCTCTGAGATGAGAGGGCTGTGATCAGTGTTCTGCATGCCCTGGCTCCAGCAAGAAAAGGTGTTTGGTGGTAACAAGCTTTGGGGATAGAATTGAGGACTGAATAGGATAAAGGAAGTTGAATGTGTTGCAGTTTCACTCATACCAACTATTGGGAACAGTGCTTATAGTGTAATATCACTTCAACCATGTTTAGGTGCTGTCTAGGAGAGAGGTGGCTGGGCAGAGTCAGAAAGGAAATTAGCAGCTAACTGATGACCTAGGATCTAGTTCTTGAGCTCATTCCTTGGCTCTTCCTTGATGTACAAAACTATCTTTCCTCTCTCCACTGAAGGAACAAGCTATTTTAGTTAATGTTGTTAGTTGCCATGCCTTCATATACCAGGCTTTTATAGACCAAACTTCATTTGTGGAGGAGATGTGGTAATGGACTAGATCTACTTTCTGGTTGATGTAAAAATTTGTAATGTCATTGGTCCCATTTCTTCACAAAATTTATTAATCTCTCCAGGAAAGATCACAGGGAGCTCTATATGAATACATTTACACACATAATCCCTTTTTCCTGTGTCACTACCCTCTCGCTTTTCACAGGAGAATTGATGGCCACAATTCAGACCCATCCTGCACAGTTGCATACATCCACCTCTGAATCTGAACACGGTACTAAACACAAAAAAAGTCATATGCAGGTCAATTTGGTAGATAGTTGGAGCTGCGAAACTTTCCCAGACCTATGTCTGAACCTTACGTAGTTGTGATATATCAGACACTAGCATGCATGGGACATGAAGATCAGAGAACTTTCTCTAAGGGATCATTAGATGATGCTCTACACTTTAATTTCTGAGCAAGATGATATCAGTTGTTGTGTAAGCATGGGCAGTGTATGCCAGGGTAAAGGCAAGCCCAGCAGTGAGAGCAGTTTAGACTAACTTGCACGTCTTTGTCCTCAGCGCACTTGAAGCACAGACATGTTCTGTTCTATGATGTGAGACTGAAGAAGTAGCTGCTCCATCTTCAGTTCTCGTCTCCCAGCTGAAAACCAGTATTTGTGAGGCCTGCACTAGGCAGGCTTTGTGCATGTCAACATACCAAAGGTGGTTGTACTCTAGACATTTGTCTTGTCTTGAATGACTTCAGGATCCGGTGTTCTGTGTGTAATCCTTCAGCCATATCCATTTTCATCAGCTTTTTCCAGACTCACAAGTTATCATTTATCCCTCCAAAAGCATTTGAGCTTTCCATATTAGCCACCCTCACATACCCTAACAAAGGTTGAACACTTAATTACACTGATATAATTTGGTTAAGGAAGCTCACAAGTGCTGTTATTTCTTACTATCTGTGTAATTTCTGTTTATCTAATGATTTTCAGCATATGCTTCAAAGAGACTCAGGGACTGCACAGTCCAGATGCATAACACATGATCCAAAAAATCTAGTCTATTTTCAGCAAGCTTAAATCAGTTTATGCAGACTTTTAGTCATCTTCTGTTTTTACCAAACACCTAGACAGTCTTTCTGAAAGACAAAAAGAGATTACATCTCTAAAATATCCCATTTTTGTTTGCCAGTTTGGAAAATAGATAAACCTGAAGTCGTGGACTTCTTTCTTCTAAACAAAAAATTATCACAGAATGTCAAGACTATTTTTTATGCCCCTCTTCTTTCTTACTTGCATACTACCTCCCACACCCACCTCCTGGCAAGTCAGCAAGCTCTGTGCAGTCAGTCCCCACTTCTGTGACTCAATCTCAGAGCATTAAAGACTTAAGCTTGGCAGGCGTCCAGGATGAATAAATATTAACAAATCTCCCACAAAGAGCACTCTAATCATAGCAAGCACTAAAGCCTTGAACATAATATTTCCTTCACTTATAAGATTTCCAATTTGCTTAATGGCTTCACAAACTTTGCAGTATGATATTGCAAATGTTCTTTTAAAAACCCCAAGTCCTCCCCCAACACATAACCAGCGTGTACATTACATAAAGAAAAAATGTAATTTACTATTCATTTCTGGCTTCTGCTGAGAATTCTTCTTCCAAGTATCATTTATTGGAAAATTGAAATACCATGTTCAAGTTATCTTTCAGAGCTGCCTCATCTTCTAATTCCCATTGCAACAACAGAGGCACATATTTCCATGAAACATTGTTGTTTATCTCTTTTTGGGTGACCTCACTGAAGGTTATTTGGAAGAAGATGGAAATGCAGCCTGATTTATTGGAAGCTGGACTCTAAATTTCACACAAAAGTTCAAATGGCAGACTTCATAACTACAGCTAAAGAGTCTCAGTTTCATAAGATGTAAGTCATTTCCACAAGTCCATGTTTAGTTGTCTGCCTCACACCACGCAGTCGACCCTCCTGCTTTCTTTTAGGATATGAGTTGATACTGCTTCCAGATAGTCACATTCAGAGCAAGAGTATTTACAAATAAATGCAATTGCACCCATTTTTGTTCATACCTAATAACATCCAGCTAAATCCAGTTTACCTGCATTATCTACATTTAGGATGTGGTAAAACTGCAGCAAAAACTCTGGATAATGTTTATCTGAGGCCTGTAAATTCATCTCTATGAATAATTACAATTTAGTTACCCAGAGAAAGGTGTATTACAGCAGTTATTCTCCTTATTCATTGGCATAGTTATGTCTGTCACTTCACAGACCAAATTTATCTAAGTGTAGAACTGCATTAAACACTAATTTCAGAGGACATTTCAACAGATATAAGTAATCCTTCTTTTCCTTAAAAGCTTCCCTGTCTACACTACTGGGACATTATTTGTTCTTTGAACATTGTTCTTTAGTAGAAATCTATCACCTGTTATGCCAGCTAGTATTAACAGAGAGATAAAAACCTATGCTTCAGTTAATTGTGTGCTATAAAATGTCCCAGTTTTGGTTTTTAAACTCTTATTTACATTAACAAAAGGTCTTTTCCACAATCTGCAGCCCAGGTAAACACATCCACTGCACAGTTATTCCATGCTATGCCTGACACTCCACAATCCCAGGCTGAATATGAGCTACTGCAATTAACTTTTGAGCAGGCTAATCTTTACAGTTAAAATAAAGTCAGCATAGCTCTTTAACTTATAATGTTCTTCACATTTCTTCAATTTCTTCGAGTTAAATATCTGTTTTTTCTTGTACCATTTTTTAGATCAGTGAAAAAAAAATTGCCTTTAAATTTTTACCGTTTTTTAAGCATGGGAGAAGTCTTCATGCAGGCATTTCCCTGAAATCTGGCAGTCATTTAAAAAGAGTACAATGCATAATTTAGTAAATGTGGAAATAAAAAGTTTTGGTGAGTCTTGAGTCATTAGTCACAAAATTAATGAATGAGATATCCAAGCCCCACAATTTCCAAGTTCAAAACTGATGAGCAAATCTTTCCCTTAAATGGTTCTGACTGGTTGCCAGTGGCAAATTTCCCACATCCTAGACAACAGACACAACTTCAAGATACAAATAACCCTCTTTGTAGAATGGGCATACATACTTTCAGTGGGGGAATAACATGTGACCATGACCACTGAGGAATAGATTTGTTCCTTTCATTTAAAAATGAAGAATCTTTTAATTTGAAAAGCAAATTGTTGTTTTTCCAAACCTATTCTCCAGCTTAAATCTAAATATGTTTTGATAAACACATACTCTTAGGAAGCAGAGCATGGAATAGAGAAAATGAAAGAACAATTAAAGAGCTAAGTAAAATTAAGCCCCTTGGTTATACTAATAAAAGAATGACAGTGATCATCTCCCCCATCTAGTCTTAACAGCAGTCTTTCATAAATTTTCTGTTAAAATTGAATGAAAGTTCATTGCCATTTTAATTAAATTCTTTGCAGCTGCATGTCACTCAGCCCACTGCTAGTATTAATTATTTAGTGATTAACTTCTTTGAGAAGTTAATTCAATAGTGCTTGCCATTATATAGTTACTATCTCATTTTCTTTTAATCACTGAAACATTATAATCTTCCAGAATGAGACTGTTTCAAAAACTATAAAAATTATTTTCTCAAGTTCAATAATACTGGCCATGAGCATTAATTTCAATGAATAGTCAATATTTTCTACGTTGTACTTTCTATGTTCTACATCCTGACATTAAGTAGCCAGCTATTCATTTGCAAGACACCATAATCTTTTTATTAACATGTTTTGTTGGTTTATGTCCCTCTTTCAAACAGAATTTATGAGCATCTAAGTATGATCTAGTCACAGCATTTAAAATAAAACATATTTCAAAATTGGTCAGATCATTTTTGAATTGCATCTTCTGGAAATAATTTAATATGACTAGTTCAAGAAAGGGTTGAAAAATTTAAAAAACCTCACTGGTTGATTGAAGACACCTTTTGTGGCAGCTCTGTTCATAAATGTTGCAAGACTGACTTTTGTCTTAAGCAGTTCTGTCCAATAGTATCTGTGGGAATGGGGACTTAGGTTTCCTGTTGTACGCTGGCTATATACAAAGGTTTTGAGATCTTTTTCTTTATTAAATAAGTTAACAGAGCACATGTAAAAGTATTAGATTTTTCATTGTAATTTTTTTCTGTTAACCACCTTCACTGTCTCCCCAGTATATTAGTAGAGTGCCACTCAGCCAAATGCAGCCCTTCAGATCTCATCTCAGTTATGTGAAGTGGATCTGGCTCTCATTTCACAGCATCTCACTTTTGGAAATCTGATTCCTAGTGTGGAAAAGTCACAGACTAGTTCAGGGTGGTAGGGACTTGTGAAGGTCATCTGGTCACACCTCCAAACTATCAGGGTCCGGCTACATGTTCGCTTTGTACTGCAGCCTTTAAATCACTAGTGTAGTTTGTGAACCTTCTGAGCTTGAAGTCCCACTGCCCAGGTCATTAATGAAGAATGCTAAGTAGTATCAGCCTCAGCTATAACCCCTTAGGAAATTCACTAGTACTTAAGAATTAATGACTAATCACAACCCTTTGAGTCCAATAGTCCAGCCAGGTTTCACCCACCTGTAGTCTACATGTTGTCCATATTGTACCAGCTAAATTGCAAGGATACTATGAAGACTGTGATGACTTGGTTGTTAAAGTCAATGGAAATGACATCCACTGCTTTCCCCTCTCATCCAGAAACACAATTAGGTCAACCAGTCACATTTTTCCCTTGATGAATCTGTGTTGGCTGTTTCCTCTTGTCCTTCATGTGCCTGGATGTGACTTCTGGGAGTATTTGTTCCATAAGCTCCCAGAGACTGAACTGAGGCCTGTAGTTCCCTGGGTTTTCCTTTCTGCCATTTTTGTTTGGTTTTAATAAAAGTGGGACACGACTTTTTTAAGATCAAAAATTGCTCTGACATTTCAAAGAGGATAGTTAGCTCCCTCAGCACTCTGCATGGATTTGTATAGATCTAGTTCCCTTATTTGGTCTTGAATGTGATCATTCTCTATTGTAGATAGTACCTCTTTCCCATAAATTTCATACAGAGAACTTGGAGGCCTGAAAACAGACCTTGCCAGGAAAGAGCAACAGAAATACAACACTGAGCACATCATCTTTTATCAATCCCTTTTTCATTAGATTGTCTTCCCATGCAATAAGGACACCACATTTTGTCAGTCTTTCATTTTTGCTGCCAACGCAGCGGAAGCAGTGCTCCTTGTTACCCATTACATCCCTCTCCATTTTCAGTGCCAGGTGAGTTAGCTTCTCCAATTCCATCCCCACACATATGGCTGACATCTCCATATGCTTTCTCTGTTACCATGTTTCCACCCCTTGTACACTTCCTTTTAGCATTTGATCCCAGCCAAGATTTTCCCAGTCATCCAGCTTGTTACACCTTCCCATTTTCTCAGAGTTTCGGATGGATCATTCTTGTGCTCTGCAGAGATTGTCCTTCACAAGCAACAAATTTTCCTTCCCTATAAATGATGAGCTCCTGAAGTTCATGCTCTGGTCTCTGGTACTTGCTTGACTTGCTTCCTGAAGGATATCAACCACCACTATGCCATGATCTTTGTAGACAAGGTTGCCACTAGACTACCTCATTCCCAACTAGTTAATCCCTGTTCATAAGCAGTATGTCCAGTATAGTACTTCCCTTTAATGTTTCATCCAATGCTTGCATCAAAAAACAGAAATTGTCACAAAATTGCCTGGATTACTTGCCTTCCATGCTCCTGCCCTTCCAGCAGCTATTTGAGTGCCTCGTGAATCACCAGGATCTTTGTTTCTTGCATGAGGTATCTTTTGATTCTCTGAAATAGGCTTTGTCCACTTCATCTTCCTGACTAGGTAGTCTGTAGCAGTTTCCCATCAGAATGATCCTTTTTGTTGGCCTCTCTTCTGATCTTGACCCATAAGCTCAAATGGCCCTTTCCATCTTCTGTTAAAGAGCTCCATACATTTGAGCTTCTCCTTGCACCGAGTGCAACCCTACACTCATCTTCCCTGCCTGTTCCTTCTATCCAACCCGTGCCCACCCACTGCAGCTTTTCAATCATGAAAGCTGTGCCATCCATCAGTATCTGTGATCTCAGGGATGTTGGATATATGTGACTGTGCAGAGACTTCCATATTCTCCTGTTTGTTCCCCAAGCTGGGTGAGTTTATGTGCTTCACAACAGGTCCCTGTTGCCCTGCCCTCTCAAGCACAGTACAAGAACTTTCCAGGTTGCCATTTCCCAGGTACACTTCCCCTCTATTGCCCTTTCCTTCATCCACCTGTGGGCCAGTCAACATCCTTTAATGAACCTCCTTCTGAGCTATCCTTGCTAGCTTTAGCAAGCCTGTTGGCAAAGATGCTCTGTCCCCTCTTCTTGAAATGGATCCCATCACTTCCCAGCAATCCTCATTTCTGCAAGAGTGTCTTACTGACACAGCCGTACCTGTGACCAGCCACATAGCCAGGCCTTGATGTGTGGGATACATCTGCTCTACCCAAACCTTTGCTCATTACTGACAGGACTAAGAACATCAGCTTTAGTCCCTGACCCCTCATCCTAGTCCTCAGTGCTTGTATATAGATGTGCAGGAAGACTGGGACACAAAGAGAGGCAGAACATAACAGAAGGCCACACAGAACTGTGATAAATAACGTCTTAAATCCTTCCCAACCCTGAGACTTGAAAGCTAAACCCTATAGGCTTCTTTTAAAGCATGACAGGATAGCCATTTGAGTTTTGTTTGTTTTTTTCTTTTACCAAAAACTCCATGACTAACACACTTACATAGAACAGGAGAATCCTAGATTGTGTTCAGAAAAAGAAGATTCAAGTCTTCCTCCTTCACTGCCTGGAAGAGTGCTCTAGCAGCAGATGTACAGAATATTTGGGGTTGAAAAATAGGTAGTGGGTTTAGTTCTTTCTACTGGAGCTGTTCCACCTTTATAAAGGAATTCAAGATTTAGTAGGTCAGGAAAGTTACTTTCTAGCCAAACCATTGAGGGCACTCTCTGGGAAACAGGAAAACCTGAGTTCCAAACCCTGCTCCAAAAGACTGTTTATTTTTTTACGTTAAGCAGTCATTTGATAAAACAAATGAAGACTCCAAGGCAAAGTGCAACGCATGTGTCTCTCTGCTGGTATGTGTGTGGCAGTCCAACTGAAAACATCAGGCTTCAGGCAGAATGTCTCCAGAGAGAGAAACCGAATGCTTCCTTCAGCAGATTTTCTATTTTTTAATCTAGTCTGAATAGTAAGCTCCCATACAGAGAGCCAGATTCCCCTGCCCAGCTAACCCATTCACTCACTGAGTTGCTCTGCTCAGCCTGCTCTTTCCAGCAGTGACACTAATTAGGGAATCAATAGATTTTTTTGGCAGGCCATGCAGAATGTACCTGTTCTCTTCAAATCACAGTATGTCTAGACTCATGTCCAAACAAATCCTTTGCTACTAAAAGTAGAAGCAAAACACTTCTGGAAAAATACAATTTAGAAAAAAAAAAAAAAAAAAAGGAAGAAGAATAAATGTCTTTTTAGAGTTGTGAATTGCATAGGATGTGGTAAATTGTCTAGTCAGTGTTTGTCTACATGTGGTCTGAACATTTTTTATGAAGATCCTGTGTTTAAATACATATATTTTTTTGCCTAAAGATTAAAATCCCAAGAGCTGTGATGCCAATAGCAAATTACAGGGCGTTTTCTTCATCTACAAGATCACTAGCTTTTGCCATTGGTTTTGGGTACTGATTTACCCATAAATACAAAATGGAACAGTCACTCTACCAGAAACATATATTGTGTTTTCAGTACAGCTGAGGACATAGTTCAAAGAGAAACACACATAAGCACACTTTCACTGTTTCCACTGTAGTAAATGTATCTAAATTTAAAACTGCAGGGTACTTTGTCCAAGGGTGTCTCAGGAATTAAATACTTTTCTGTAGTAGCAGAAACTTCAGAAACATTCAGCAGTCTTTTATTTTGATTTTTAATTTTAATCCTAAAAATACTCCTTTTCTGAAATTATAAAATGGATTTTATCACTTCACACTTTCCTAGGTAAAAGAAATAACCATTTACAGGCAACTTGCCTTTATTCATATATTGCTAGTCTCCTAAAATGGCTTCTACTAAATTGCATAAGTACTTCTTATGCCCCATTAATTTAACTGGGGAAAGGTCATCTTTGTCTCCTTAAAGAAACACAGTATTCCCAGAGAAGTGTAGCAACCCAGAGATTGAAATACTCCTGGTATGGGTGAGGTTGTTCAGGCAGCTTTAGGCAGATGCACATAATTCACAACATTTTTCAAAAATTCCTACCAAACTCTTAGGGCAGAATATGTCCTAAGACTATTTTTAGTACTTTATCTTGCTTTGCTGTCTGGTAAACTTTTAGATTTTTATAGTTATAAAGGCAGCACAGAATAGTGATACCAAACTCAAAACAAGGCAAGTCAGTACAGAAGAAACTGCACAGACATTTCAGCAAGCAGGTTAATTCCCCCTTCTTTCAAACAACCATGGCTTAAACCTGTTAAACTGATACCTAGTGCTTTTAAAAATTGTACTCAGTGTGGGCTTTTATCGTGAAACATAGTACAACATGCCTGCAATAGAAGTTACAACAATTTAAATATTATGCAGGACTTTGGTTTGTATTAACATCACAATTAGCCTTCAGTAACAGTAGATCTTCTTCTGGCTTGAAGCCTGCTGCTTTGGAACAGATTAACCTGACTGATTTGATTAGTCCAACCAACCTGCTGCGACCTCTGCTCTCTCAGTTCCACACAATGATTTGTGTATGTAGTGCCTTCATTTTAGAAGTGGGATTTCTTTCCTTTTTTCTTGCATCAATATAATTATTTTGCGTAGAGAAAATGCTCCAGGCTTACTGAAGAATACTAGTAATCACCACGGGCTATAAACTCCTACTAATCCAAGCATTAATGCAGTCCTAAGTTGCTCAGTAAGGTATTTCTATACATGGTTCAAACACTCTCCAATACTACAAATACTTTTAATAGATTTAAAAAAAAAAAAAAAAAAAAAAAAAAAAGAGAGGCATTGCTTTGCTCTTTCTTGAAACTTATCAAGAAGTGAAATTTTTCCATTAAGGCCTTTCCATCCAAATTTTATGATGTTCTTTGGAACCAGACCCTTTTATGACTTGGCTAAGAGTAAATGCGTTCCCTGGTGGGAATGAATCCACAGACCAAGCATTTCCTCAACAGGCAATGGCTAATCCAACCATGACTTAGAACAGCCAGTGCCACCTTCTGCTGCACACATGCAGTACTCCAGGCTTAGGAAAAGCGTGGACATAGGAAAACAAATTGCACTCCGATGCAAAGAGTACCAATGGCAAGCTGAGGTAAAGACTTTATTCAGAGAAAATTTCTCAGAAGTCATGTAAAAAACACTCACAGGTGGCAGGCACTGGGAATGCTGGGTTAGATGCAGGAGTTTTGGAAAGCGCACTCTAACTTTGGAGGATCAGAGGAAAGCAAAGGCAGTACTAACATCCGTGGGAGGCCAGTGCCAGAACACCTGGGAGGCAAACTAGAGGGCTTTTGCTATGACGTGTGCTGGGTTGAATCACCACTGAATTCAACTGGGAGCTCACAGAAATAAACGGTTAGAAATGGACCTCTCTTACAATCTCTGTGTGCCCTCCTACAGACCTTGCTTCCCCTCCTTGCATGGGTTCATTCTCATGTCTCAAAATCTCTCCATACATTAGAGCATAAACAAAGAAAGTGACCCACATGGGTTACCAGCTATAAAACTGAAAAAATCAGTCCAAAGAGACTGTGTAGATCATGAAAAAATACTATCTGCTTGCTACTGAGACCTAAGTATTAACAAAGCAAATACCATGATATATGAAAATAAATTACTTTGAAATAAACACAAGACTGCACAGTGTGTTCCTTACAAATAATTTCATGTATTTCTGAATATACTGAATAACACCAGACTATGTACCTAAGCATTATACTGCCAAGACCAGTCGTAGGATATAGGAGGAGAAATACAGAACTAAGTATAACTAATGGAAAGGTTATCCTTGAGAAACATACAAACATTTTTCACAATCAATTAGCCTGTAGCAAATATGTACCACACTCACCACTGTCAACTGCAAGAAGGATGTCATCACCTTCCAATGACATGTATTTGTCTCTATTTACCCACATACATAACCCTAAAAAATTGTTACTAGTGACTGCAGTGTCATGACAGATGGAGTCAGGGACTTTACTGAACAGTGCTCAGCTCTCAGATAGTTAGCATTGCACTCAGAACCTGCTGGCAGTTTTTCAGCCTCTTCAAGTATGTATCTATTTACAACTATCATTCACTTTCTACTTTCACAAACAAAACATAGCTAGCAAATGGAAATTAATACATGGAGATATATAGAATTTGTAATCTGCAAAGGCGCAGTTACAACAAGCAAGGGCATTCCAACTATTACTAAATGATTCCTTCCTTATTAACATAGAGGAAGAAAAAAGGACAGGTGAGAGAAAACTCAGATACAATTAAACATACAAAGCAGATGAAACTCAGTTCTGTGTTGCTGCTGCTGCTCCACTGCTGCCATGACTCACTGCAGTGTCCTTGTTCTGCAAGGACCACAGCTGAGAATGAGCTGTTATGTTCCATGTCCTTGTGCTAAACCCATGAAACAGGAAGATCAAGACACAGAGAAAAACTTAGTTATCCTTGGGTTCATTCTGATAAGTTGTTATTTTGTGCCAATTTTTTTTCAGTTGCTTTGCCATTTTAGCAGGAATTTAATAACCTCAAAGTGAAAACAAAAATATTACTTTAATGTGCACATGAAACCCTCACAAATCCATACCTTATGGCTGTTGCAACGTGTCAGGCTTACCCCTGATGATTTTTTGAGTCTTGCTGGAATTAGACTAAATATGAAATTAGTTCATTCTTTACAGATGTTTAATATAACTGGCTAAGGAACGGACCAGAACAGATTCTTCTGAATCATTAATCCTGCCAACACTTACTTAGACTTTGCTTGAAACAGTAAATTACCCTCTTGCTGCTATTAGATTCTGTTATATCAATGAATATTTAACTACTTTATTGCTGCCCACTGTACCAAGTATGTAGGGCAAAATACTCCGTGCTTACTGCATCCCTGCTGGCTCAAAGGAATGGCATTGTATTCCTTACCATGCATTTAGGAAGACAACTGAAGTCCACTGTGTGTCACACCACCTCCAATGCTAGGTACCCTACCAGACTGAAGCAGCAGGCAGTGATGGAAGGCTCTGAGACATTTATCTACTTCTGAAATACGGGAAAGTTACAGAGCAACAAAGTCAGACCAAGTGCTCCAAGTCTTGACGAGCTATTTGTAGATAGGAGTATAAAAGGTTGTCCCAGCACACACAGTGATATAAGAAGGTGAGAGGACAGCTTTGCCTTGTGGTTAGAAAAACAGGATTGAGCTGTTCTGGGAAGGATTACAGGAACAAAAAGGTACACCTTCAGTCATTTCATTTTTGCTGCAGGAACAGAGACAATAAGAAATTATTATTATATGTGCCTGCACCTCCCTGAACAGATCGAGAAAACAGAGAGTATGAATAGGGAAGGTATAATTTTAGAGTTATTTGTCCTAAAAATCTGCAAAGATTGACACCTTGCAAAATCATTTTCCATAAAACTTGAAGGATTACAAAAATGTCTCTGTTTATTATTGCCCATTTCTCATCTTCTAAACCTGACTGTCATTATGCTGACAGCTGGACTAACAAAATCAGGGGCAGAGTGAAAGCAAAGTTTACTTTAGAGCTGGAAGGTTACATATCAAATCTGAACTTCCAGGTGACAGGAAAGTACTCTCTCAAACCTACTACTTGGAGCACACTTGGAGCATTCTTCAGAAACATTAATCCAAACAAACGCTCAGAGGTCCTCCAGAATGACAGTTCACCTGCCAAACAGTTAAAAAAAAGTGATACCTACTATCCAAATAAAACCAATGTTGCAAGTTAAATCAAATGTCCTTTTATCCTTCTCCAGCAGCTATGGAAAACAACCCATCACTGTTAAAATGCAATATTAATGGCTGCTTCCAAATGGAAAGTCCATGCCAGTCCCCCAAAGAAACCTGATTCACTCTGTTTTTATATATATATGACATTCCCTAAATTGTGTTTTAAATTTTTGCTGTTATCCAAATTGTCTCTCCATCTCTAAGAGGCAAAAAAAAGAGTGAGCAAAAGCCTTCCAGATGAGGCTTTGTCAGTTCAAGTGGAAGAAAATAATATTCTCATCAGTCTGACACTGAAGTAAATGTTGCCTTTTTTTTTTTTTTGCAACAGAATTGGTTACTCAGGTGCAAATTTATTTTAAGCATTTTGTTGTTGGCATTCTGTACTTTTGAATTAAATTTCCTTAGGTACAGCTTAGCACAGTACATATCTCACATCTAAACTTCATCTTGGTGATTTCTTATTACCACACCAGCTCGTTGCATCCTTCTGTAGGGGTGTGGTATGCCATACAGGTGCTGTGTGCCATCACTGATGACAATATGACTGTAGCAATACTAGCAATTTTTCTTTCCTTGGATTTCTAGTGAAGTCAGTACCTTCAGTTTTAGAAACTTCTCCTAGCCCACTTTTGAAATAGGAAAAATAAGTACATACCAAAGCAGGATAGCAAAAAAAAAAAAAAAGGATTTAATAATAAATAATAAGGCAAATTTAAAAGTCTTGCCTGGACCTTGTGGTAGCACACAACTTCCTACCCATTTTTGACTGTCACAGATGTGTATAATTTTGGTGAAGTAGCTGGCAACAAGGAAAAATTCTCAACATATTAAAGCGATACAAATATTACAATTAGCCATTTGTTTAGTGAACAATAGTTTTCAAAGTTAAATAATAATATTCCTGTGCATGCAAGATAGCCTTATGGCAAGATAAAGAGTAAAGTGCAGTCCATGATATGAAGAACTTAGATCACTTCTTGTTAGTGATCTGTGCCATTTGCCATCAATGAGAGCCTAAAAAAATATTCCTTTTTGGTATCGAGAATTATTGAAAATATATGTATAATATGAACTGTCTGTTAAGTGAGAACTATTAAAATAATTTTCCATGGCCAGAATTTCCTTTCCTTCTTACACTGGTGTAAGACCAAGTAGGGCGTGGGGAGTGAGGAACAAGCTTGAAAATGTGATCAGGACCAACACAAAATAACAGAGCTTCACTAGGAACAAAAAAGCTGTCCCAATGTACTCTAAATAAAGAGTTGGCCAGAAAAGAGACAGAAGATCAAATAGTAAGACTTTATCAAAAACATTTGGTTTGATTCTAATCTCTGAGTAGCAAACCACACGAAATGACAGTTGAAAGGAAAGGTAGCTATTAGTGTGAGCAAACATATATAGATGGCAAATGATACACACAGCAAGCAATACCGGGGTGGGGGGGGGAGAGTGAGTGAACAAAGCAGCTTTAATCTGCAGTTTGTAGTCTTGGATAGAGATACTTCAAGCTTACATACTCCATGCAGGTCATTTCAGTGCCAGCAGAGCTGCTACCTTTGATTTCTTTTCACTTCCAAAATCAGGTGGAGAGGGACACCCTTGGCTGGATGTCAGCTGCTCTGTCACTCCCCTTCCCAGAGGGACAGGGTAGAAAGTAGGATGGAAAGAACCTGGGGATTGGGATAAGGCAGTTTATTAGAGCAAAAACAAAGCAAAAGCTTGTGCATGCAAAAGCAAAGCAAAAGATAGCGCCGTTTATTCTCTACTTCCCATCAGCAGAGATGATCAGCCACTTCCAAGAAGCAGGGCTTCAGCACACATGATGGTTCCTCCGCAGGCAGCCAGTGGAGACAATGAATGCCCCCCTTCCTGCTGTTAGCAACCTATGACAGTGTTTGAGCCTCCTCAGAAGTTCTTGAGACAGAAGCATGTCTCCTCTTGGCACTGCATTTGACTGTGCCGCACTGGACGTTCAAAGGGAACATCCCCTCAACACATCATGCAACCGGTGCTACATGGAGCAAGTGGGCAGCTTTGATCCCACAGCGAGCCTGAATGGGAAAACCCAATTTACCGGGAAGCCTGGCAGAGATTATGGACTGACCAGAGATTCTGGAGCATTGCCTGAAGAGGTGACTCGTGCCAAAGAAGCACCACCACATAATGAGTTACCAGAAAATGAAAGAGGCTATGCTCTGTTTACTGATGGAACTTGTCTTGTGGTAGGAAACCATCAGAGGTGGAAAGGTGCTATGTGAAGTCCCACACAACGGGTCATTAACACCATCTCAGCCAGACCCAATAAATCAGGAAAGCTTCAGGAGGCACTATTAAAAAAGTTATTTTTGCTCCTCAGAAACCTTCAAACTTTCATCTGCTTCATTTTACAACACAAAAATGTGTGTTCAAGATTCAAAGAAACAAAATAAACTGTTTCAGAGGCAAGAGAGAGACAGGGGTAGGGGGAGAGTGGCACCAGCTGTTGATTGACAGACATCTAGGGCAAGATGGGGGAAGTAATTCAAAGTCATGCTGATAGAGACTTGTGTCAGAGAAAAACAAGCAGGTGATTATTTCCCCATTTTTCTAATATTTTTAAAAAATATTTTCTGTTTTTTCTACTGAATGAGTACAAGGCAAAAACTGAATGGAGAAATAAACTAAGAAAAAAACTTTGAAAGTTTCCACAAACAGTGATAAAGAGCAAAAATAATTTCAAAATATATTAGAACAATAGACCAATTACTCCATGATCAGGAAACAACGGTAGGTTTATCTTTGTATTTCAGGGAAATCAAGCCCCCAGAGGTCAAGGAGGTTGCTAAATGGGTGAGGGAGCATTTTACAAATTCATCTTCTAATTTGGAGCCAAGGTCAATGATTTAAACTTTATTGCTCATCTTGAAACCGAACACACAATGAGCATAGGTGGAACCATCCCAACTAGCAATTACCCAGAGCTAGGCAAACAAGAACTGCAGAAGTAACTATAGCTGTAAGTGAATTCAAATTTTCAAAACATGACATCAGCCCTGTGTGTTTGCTAGCCACTGTTCACTTCTGATGGTGATAACTTGTTAAGCCACAATACTCAGCCACATGCCTAGCATCTAGCTGTACCGGGAAATTGCAACTGCCACAAGTTGTCCTACCACTAAGAAGTCTCAGCTGCAGCCAAGACATTAAAAATAAGCTCTCCAATACTTTAGAACCCAAGCCTCTATGCCACAGACAAAAACAAATAAAAGATGACCTGGCTGCCACTGTATATATGAAGTCCAGTGCTTATTTACCAAAGAACATACCCAACTTCAGCCTTGGAAATATGTCAGTGAAGGATGTTCTTTGCAGAGCTAAATGGTCCTATATAAAAGTGAAAGAGAAGATTAAAAACACATACTGACTGCATTTCAGGAGCTCTGATGAAATCTTCCCTGCCATAGAGTGAATCTCATTTCTATGGTTCATTGTTTGGATTTTTTTAGCCCAGATTTAATGCAGCCCACACAAACTGGTGTCATCTTAGTGCTTATTACAGTAAAATATCAACCTCAGCATGTTAAATCATGAAACAGTTTGTAGAAAAGGTTACAATATGCTGTATGTAGAGGAATCCCACACCCAGTCAAGGTTCCACTACAGGTCTTTACTTTCAGGTTTGAAGGGAAAGTGAGGGCTATGTTCCAGAGTACTGAACTTAGATCTTTCCTATCCAAAGAGAAATATTGATGTCAAATAAAATGAGATTTTATTTATCGAGACAGAAAACAGGCACTTGCTGGAGGTTGAAAAAGCAGTGTTTTACAGAGAAATCCCTAAATTAACGTACAACAAAAAAAAAATGGAAAGAGGCTGAAGTGAAGCTGGGGAGACTGGAACTTGCAGGTTCCTGAATGGGTTTGTTAGAAGTGTATCACAGAATGATTGATGTTGTGGAAAGGACCTCTGGAGATCATTTTCACTTTGCCTAAACACACAGTCAACTTCCAAAATTGTATTTTTTATAAACAAAATGCCTTGAGAGGGAGAACAAATTGCAGCGCTGTTACTATCAAAGCATGCTGAAGCTATGGCAAAAGCAAGTTGAAAGAAGCCCCACATCCTTCTTTAACCTCACCTTCCTGTATTTTCCCCATATCAAGGGGAAGATGACGACTGCGTATGGCACTTTTAAGAGTTTAAGAAGAAGCCATATGAGGTGTAAGGTCAGATTTTCCTTTACTTTCTAACCCTTCTGATAAGAGTTCTACTTTTTGAAGTATTTAGTGCTTTTCATTAGTAGAAGCAATAATAAAAGATTACCTTTGAATTTGTACAACTGTAGCATGAACTTAGTCCTGATAAATTCTACTTATGTTTTCCCTTCAATTAACTGTTACTGAGAATATATTACCTGCAGCTCAAGATATGATTTTCTTTGTGCCAAACACTTCAAAAATTATACAGGCTTTTGAGGTGAATTTGCCCTTTCAAAGCTGAATCAGGATACCAGAACTATGTGATTCCTTTGAAAAGGTCAATAAGAAGTTTAGTATATTAGTAGATAAGAATGCTAGATTACAGAGAGTCCTGTCTGTGGAGACTTTTGAAGAATGGTGAAATGACTATCCCACTCTCAGGTAGCACATACATAAGTAGTTAATTCCTCTAAAACAATTCTCTGAAAGACACCAAGTTAGCTTTTGAGCCCTTCATTCTCCATATTCCTGCAGTTTCTCCATGTGCCAAAGGCAATTCTAAGCTGACAGAGTGCTACATGGAGTATTGCCATGACAAGGCTGTTGCTGCTGAGTTGTGGGATTTTTCCTAAGGAATTATCAAAGGCAGTAATAACCACACTCTAGGAGTATTGACATCGATCCTAAGAAACTCTCAAGCCACTTCTTGCCTCAGCATAAACTCCAAATAAGTATATTTAAACACTAACCCTGTTACAGAACAGGCTAATTGCTGTTTTCAGATATAAGACAGACAGTCTGTCAAAGCAGTTAATTGAACTGAGCATGCCAAAAGGCATCATGTTGTTCTTCAGTTATAAGAATGCCTTTAGCTCCTTACCATATAAGCAAAAAAACCCTGCACTGCCAGCTTTCAGCTTCTGCCTTGGAAACCTAGGCACTCTTTTTATGAAACTCTCAATTCGTCATAGGATTAGAGGAAAGTATTTAATAGACCCTAATGGAATGATGTGAGAACTACACTAATTCTGCCACAGTAGCAGAAGACTAATTTCACTAGGGAACTAGGGAAAGTCAAAGATGCTTGTGAAAGGGAAGAAACTGCACAGTTCACCTACAGTTGCTAGCAAATGGAAATGCTGTGAGAATTCACCATGGTATTTTTTAAATAGGCTTCTTTAAAACAATGTTAATATAATTTGCATATGGAGCCACCCTAATGTTCTCACAGTCAATGGGAGACTAGGCGTGAGAGATGAGCTATAACATCTGTAAGAAAGGAAGAACCTTCTTTGTGGTGCTCTGAGCTTTTATGTGGGCAATCAGCCCACATAAAAGAAAGGAGATATTAGATCTCACTGTAGGTGTAACGGTATATTACTTTGTTAACTATGAAACTTTTTTTCTGTGCCAGAGTCCCGCCATCAACAGCAAAAATGCTGCCACTTGCCCCAGGAGGTCAGTGAAGGAAGAACAAAATGAAAGTACCTGTGACCAAAAGTCAGGGCCCCGAGGTCACCGCCAGCCCTGACTGCCCCTGCCCATCCCTGGGGATTCCCACACCCTGCCCATGCCCGTGCCCCACTTCAGGCCCCCCAGAACTGTTGATCCCTGTCCCATTAACAGCACAACAAGGCCAGTCCCCAGCTGCCCACAGCCCTGCCCAGACGTGGGCCCCACCATGCTGGGGTTGCCACAGTGCCTCCCCACTGCCCTGCTTCTGACCGGGATGTAGGACAGGCCCTGAGTAGGACCAGGCAGTTGTTGGAAACTGTCACCAGCTCTGGGTCATTGACCCAAGTAGGCTTGGTCTCTCTGAGAGAAATTACGTAGGAATGCAAAGTTAAAGGGATGTTATAATGCAACACGAGTGACAGAAAGGGAGTTAAATGGGGAAAATAGGACAAACAATTTAACTGCATCCAGGAGCACAGCAATTTGTACAGTTATGAGAGTCTTAACCTAAAAGGAAGTTGGTATTACCAGCCAGAAGGGCAGTGATGTGACTTCAACCTTCTTAGACAGAGGTCAGAGAAGCTGCCAGAGTAGAACGAATAATAAATGTGGGAGAATTCAATTACACCCATGTAAACTGAAGGGATGTCATTGTGAGAAATGATACAGAGGTACAAGTTTTAAATACCATAAATGACCACTTGTTAAACTTATGACTCAGAAAACCCACAAGTGAAGAAGCAATTTGGCTTAGTCCTGAGCAGACGAGATGTGGTTTGCAATGTTACTTTTGAAGAGTTGCTCTGTAATTATGACTACTATATATTCAAATTTAGCAATCGCAAGAATGAAGTAGATTTAATTTCAAGAAAAAAGAGAACAACAAAAGAATGAAGACGCTTGTTAAAAACAAATTAAAAGGAAGACACAGAAGAATAAAATTCTTGCAGGCAGACTTGAGATTATTTAAAGACAACTAAACTGGAGTCTCACTGTAAAAAATACTTTCCAATCAAGAGAAATAGAGGAGGACCCACCAAAGTCAGAATGACTGAATAACAATAAAGGAAGACATTTAAAGTCAGAAAGATTTCCTTCAAAAAGCAGAAGTCTTATCTGAAGAAGGGAAACAAAAATGAGGACAAATTCAGATAAAACTAATATTAAAAAAAAAGCAGATGAAAACATATTTTTAAGATTAATTTGAGTAAACAAGAACTTCTTTTCTCCCTGGCAGAAAATTTGTGCAGTCTGCAGAGCTAATAGAACTAAAAAAAGTGAAAGTTATAATTAAAAACTTAGATGAATTATCTTTAACCACATTCATTTAAGAAAAGTTCAGAAAGATTCACAGCCCCTTTCTTTATAAGAGTCAAGTTTGGAGAGCCACCAGAAGGTCAATAGGGAATATTTATGAACAGACTGACAAAGTAAATGCTGAAGAATCACTTGGGCTCCATTGCATTTAAGACTAAGTGGTATAAAAATCAAACTGTGAGACTACTGAATTTCTGGTGTAGTGGCAATCTACTGGCAAATGCCTCCTCAGGAATGGAAAGTCCCAAGTGTAAAACCCCCTTTTTAAAAGAGTATTGAGAGAAGGTGCAAGTAACCTACACCAGAAATACTATTTCTGTGCTTGTGAAGCTATGAGAAATTATAGATCTGCTTAACATTTGGTGTCCCAGTTACACTGGAGCAGTTTTTGCAGTAGAATGTCAGGGATCACATACATAGGTCTGACTGAAGGGTCAGTAGGTGTATTGACAATGACCGTGTGATTCACAGAATTGCATAAGTTTGCAGAAAACTGTTGACCAGGAGCCTCCCCAAATTGTAAGAATCTAACCATTCATGATATAAGAAAGAAAACGTTTATTGTATATTCGTAACTAATTTCAAACTGAAACCAGAGTGGGCATAAATTAAAGAATTACCTCAGGAATTGAACCCGTTTCCAAACAAAAACTGTTCAATAGATTTACACATGAACTGTCAAATGTGATAAGTGATGAATTTACAGATGATATAAAATTAGGATAGTAAAAATAAAAGCTGTCTTTACAAAGGAGTTACACAATATGACACGAATTTTTATACTCTTTCTAAGCATCCAATCTTGATGATTGAGATAGAAATCTGGAATAAACACACCTTTATTTTCCCTGTCCTAATGACTGCACAGCTGTCCTAAAAAGGCTGACACAATGATAAAAAAATACAGACAGATGAGCTACAGTGTATAACAACATTTCAGGCAGGGAATGATGAAAAGAGCTGATCCTTCTTTCTCTAATATAACCTCTGCTCAACCAGCTTTTATGTAGAACTTCCGGTCGTGATTTCAAAATATTTCTGTCTGGAACTGCTATATTGAGCATTCAAGACATGTACAGAATGTTTCCCCCTCTAACAGTTTGTCCCTGCATGGCAAAGAATCAGTAAAGAAATATTTTTAAATTACAGAAATTTAATATAACCAGTTTTCATTTTCCAGCCTTCAAATTACTAGCAACTCCCAAGCTTTGTCACAAGGCCAGGATTTTTGGATACTCAGCCTTTCCAGCCCCTTTATTCCAGAGGAACTCCAGAAACACCATCTGAAATAATAGTTAAGTGATTAAAAAAAAAGTCAGGATGTATTTTCACAAAAAAACCTAATCCATGATTACTGCTGAAGATACTAAAACATCTCATATGATAGGCAAAATAAGATGTGAGAATTTTGTTTGTGTAAAGAAACTTGTTTCCTTTTGGCTTTGCAGTTTCACCTTCAGCAGCAGGTGACAAATGCTCATCATTTCTCACTAAAAGCATAAGAGATTTGAGGCTTAATGTTCTATAAATACTCAAGATAATGACATTTCCATCTGCATGGTAAGCAAACCAAAAGGACAAGGCTGAGTGTTCATTTTCATCTCTCAGGTGTGCCTGTTCTTATCAGTGGTGTTTCCCAGGATCTGTGTTTCTGTCTATGATGTGCACTGCTATGTAACAACAGCTATGTGGTGGAAAATAGGTCCAGTTTTAGGCTTTGGAGGATAAATGTGTTTCACATCAACCTGACTGAATACTGGAATTCACATCATGCAACCAAATATTATAAAGAATACAAAGGAAATATGTTAAAAGTGCAACTACATAGCTGTAGATGGAAAAGTTTGTAAAAGTACTATACAAAATAATGCAACAGAAGTGTTCTACTCTCCAGATAAGAGTGTCTTCAGTCCATTATATTCTTCACAATGAAGTTGTTGTCTTGCCAAAGTTTTCTACTGCTGCCCTCACGTGGGTCCCAAGAAACAAAAAAAAAATTGCAGAGGGAAAAGTGCAAGAGGTTGAAAATGTATGTGACTCTAATGTTCTTTCACCTTTGCATAATTTGTACAGTCTGCAAAACCAGCAGTGAGAGCAATGCCACCCAGGTGATAAGAAGAGAAGAAGGAAACATTCAGGGGTGTGGGTGACTGTGACATTTCTCCACTGTATGAAGAAATGACCATGACTGGATCTTTTGAATAGACAAAGTGCCCTGAATGCACTTTCAGGCCCACCTTTCACTTCCAGTGAAATATAGCTGGGCTGTCATTCATACCAAATAAGTGTTGCTGGCTTAAATTCATCTCCACTCACATTTAAGAAAATACCTTTACCCTGTCACCTGCATGCAAATACCCAGTATTAAGTCTCCAGGTGTCACTTTTAACTAATAGTCTGCAATTAGTGTTTGATGGCCCATCAATGCATTATGCAGTTCCTTCCTCTGAAAGAGTTCTCCTTTTCTTTTAATTGCTAGAATTGAAAGAATTATGTTCTAGTCCCCTGACTTCATCCAGTTCATTTTGAAACTTAATGTTTTCCATTTAAATCCCCTATTGGGAACTCATTCACTTCCATCACACCAGCACAGAGAGGTTGCCTTGATTAATTACTAGCACTTATCCTTCTACTTCAGTAAATCTCAGTACGGTGTCTAACTGGAAAGCTTTAAATAAATGTTTTAAGTCATTCCAAATCTGAAGCTCTGAGGAATTCTACAAAACTGAAGAAAGGCAGGGGGCTACAGGGAATCTGTGTTTAAGAGCTGATAGTGTATGAAGTTCAGAGCTGAGTCAGTGCCCAAGCTACTAAACCAAATTCATACTGGAAAGCCAGCTCATATAGGTAATACAAGTCATCAGAGAGCACAGGTTCAGGAATCAAAGTACACTTTCAGTCCTGGAGATGCAACAGAGTTGCCAGATTTACAATTTCCAACATATAGGAGATGCATTTTAAATATCCATAGGTTAGCATAGGAGAGGAAGCTCATTAACATGGCAGAAATTAAACTTTCATTCATGTGAAGTCTACAGTGCTGACTACACAGAGAACAGTTGTTCTAAGTCCAGTTTTGAATTTGACCCACACACATGGGTCAAAATTTTCAAAGAAAAGCAACAAACAAAAAAAAAAAAAAATCAAAGAACTACAAAATTATTTAGGTAAGAAAAGATGTCTGCAATCATCGAATCCATCTAATCCAACCTTTGTCCAATCACCACTTTGTCCACTAGACCATAGCACTAAGTGCCATGTCCAATCTTTTCTTGAACCCTTCAGGGAAAGTGACTATACCACCTCCCTGGTGTAGTCCACCTCCCTCCAGCCCATTCCAATGTTTAACCACCCTTTCTGTGAAGAAATTTCTTCCGATGTCCAGCTTGAACCTCCCCTGGCACAGCTTGAGGCTGTGTCCTCTTGTCCTGTTACTAGTTGCCTGAAAGAAGGGGCTGACCCCCACCTGGCTACAACCTCCTTTTAGGTTTTTGTAGACAACAGTAACTTCATCCCTGGGCCTCCTTTCCCCAGGCTCCCTCAGTTGCTCCTCGTAGGACTTGCTCTCAGACCCTTCATAACCTTCATTGTCCTTCTCTGGACACACTCCAGTACCTCAATGTCTTTCTTGTAGTGCAGGGGCCAGAACTGGACAGAGTACTCAAGGTGCAGCCCTACCAGTGCTGAGTACAAAGGAAGACAGATGAACAAAACCAAAAAAACCCCAAAACTATTCCCAATGGAAATTTATCTGGATTATCCTTTCCCTACAGAATAACTTGTGTAAGAAGTCTACAATAAATGAAAAGAAACAATCTAAAAATTGGGAGTCTTGGAAAAATGTAGGTATTCTGTTCCTAAAGTTTATCTTCATTCTTGTTCGCTAATTCACTGCGATGAGTAGACAAAGGCCCCTTGCCAAGAGTCAGTTGAAAGTGTCTTTCCATTTAGTGGCAGGCACAGAAATGGGAAGAGAGTCTTCTTCACAGTCCTCAGACTAAAACTGCACTTTTGCTCATGCCAGTTAGAGCAGCAAACATTTATTAAGGGATGAAGGCATCTCACACTCTACAATCAAATGGTGAACCATATTTTCATACGTTTGACCGTCAGCAATTTATTCTGCAGATGAACTAGCTCACTGAATGAAGGTTTATCTCCATCAATCTCACTCATCTCTGTCTTAAAACTTTTTTTTCCATTATAGGATCAGAACTCTATTGAAAAATCCAGAGCAGAGAATAAGTACTTGTATGTTCAGAGCCCATCCACAAGCAGCTTTACTCACAGGAGCACCCAAAAGAGCGCCCCAGTTCTGAGAAGTACCAGTCTGTCATACCAGCACGTTGGAAGTCAGATAAGTGGTCATGATACTGCTTACTTTGACTCAGCTGGCAGGCAGAGATTATGTAAGTATATAGCTTTAACCAGCTGCAACACAAGTTAATTCAAATTCCTGTGGCTTCTCTGGAACAAGGCAAAGTCAAGTGAAACAGCGTTCCATTTACCTGAAGTGCACACATCACCCATCACCATCACTAAACCCATGAGCATAAGCTGTGGAAGTCTAACTCCTCAGAACAGAGCTGAACAGCCCAGCTGAAAAAGATCGTGTTTCAAGAGGCTTCAGACAAACCAGACACCACCCTATCCATACTGCAAAACCCACCATCTCTCTCTCTCTTTTCTCCCTGGATGTCCCCACATCCACCATTTTTCTACCTCTTGTCCCCCTCCACTTTCACCACTCTTCACCCCTTAGAGTGTCTACTAATCCCACATTTTGTCTGGACAGCAGGCAGTCGCATGTATCATTGCCACCTCCTCAGATGCTCTCAGCAGGGGGTCACATACCCGAATTTGCGGCCAGACAATCCAAAGGCAGGTTTGTCCTAACCTGCTCTGGAACTGTAAAATGTACATGTAATTACAATCAGACCTTGACAAAGAGTTTTGCATGTGTCCATTATCATCATAGTGAGCTGACCCAGGCTCAGATACTTCCTGAATTGGAGCCTTCTTGGAAAGCAGAGATAAAATTTCCAGTCTAATTTCGTAAATGCGTGTTTAAATTGTCTGTAGTTGCAGTGATGCACAAAGGCTAATAAAATTAAATTCCCTATTTAAAGAAATGAAAATGATCCATTTGTTTTTCTCAAGTATCCTTGTTAGTTGACTGCTGTGGTATATTTTAGTAAAAGTAACCTTTTCAAAAATCTGTAATTATCTTGAAACACATTTTGTGATTTATGATAAGGAGTGGATTATATGAAAATTAGGATGATGACTTCATTTATGTTCCATATCTGATTCACCTTTAAAATTGTCTTTAGTTTTGCTTTCTGGATGTTTAGTAAAATAAAGTGTTTTCCTCTTTCTAATGACATGATTTAATGATTTATTGAGAGTCCTTATGTTCCACTGAGGTCAAAACTATTACACAAGGTCAGATCCCAGCAATATTTTAAAGGGAACTGGAAAATTTCTGCCAAGGCACCACTAACCTAGAAACAGGGTTAGAGGAAAAGTGGCTTCCAAAAGTGTCTTTCTTTTCACTTCCTTAGCAGAGCTGCATCTTTCTCAGATTGTATTTGTCTTTGGTCAGGTTTTAAGCCAAATTCTCACATTCTGGGTTTTTTTTTTGAAACGCAGGTTTAGCTCTGTAAAAGTCAAAGTTGTCAGAGCATTTCTTTCAAGAAATTCAAGAGAGAGAGAGAGAGAGAGGCACTCAGGACTCTTGTCTAGCTTGTCCTGGTGTGCTATCCTGAACAGCAAGGGAAAGTTTTCACCTTTCCTGAATGCCACAGTGTAGCTGACAGTGTCACACAGCAAAATCATACATTGATATGCTGCCACAGAAGTCAGGTGGACCAGTGGCCCTGCATTACACTTGCTTCAGGAGCTCAGGGCACCACGTTCCTGCCTTGCAACAGCAGAGGGGTGATACTGCTGACTAACTAGCAACTCCATGTCTTGCACGGCCCACAAATAGCCCTGCTTTCAAAAAAACTAATTATCTGATTCTTCTCTGATGAACTGATAGACAGGCCTGGTTTTGAACAACATGGGAACAGAGTGGTAGTGCTGGACCACCAAATGGAGCCCCCACAGAGAGCGTGAAGGTACTGAGCCATGATTCTTCACATGGGAACAGTGCAAACAAAGCCACTTGGCATTTTTTTGAATGACTGTTTATTCTGTAACTCTGCTTTCTGCCATAGCAAACCCGTGGGATTCTGCTGTACTTTCCTCATCCCAGTGACAACTCCCAAGTACTGCTAGGCAACTATTCACAATATCTTTGTTTTCCTGCTCGAAGGGCAAGTTTCACCCAAGTGTCCTCATATACAAGACAGTTTCCAACCAACTAGCTCAGTTTCATAAACAAAAATTTATTTTCATTAGGTTCCTTTTAATTCTACCCTTCAGACTAGCAGCCAAATATGTGACAAGTACTTATAGGTTGTGGGACTGGTTATTGACACTGTGTCACGTCTCCTGTATAGATGCATAAATAGAGCATAAATTACTTTAGTCTAAATGTCTGCAGTGAATAAGAACCTCACTTTGAAAAGACATAATACTTTTAATAGGCACAATCCCATAAAGATACAAAGGGTAAAATTAATAGATCTGAGCTCAGTAAGAGTGCCTTGTTGTATACTCACTGTTAAGGTGGAAAACTGTTCCTGAACCAGTTGCTCCTCCTACTCCTGCAGTTCTGTGTCTTACCAGCACTCACGCAACTCACAGTGACAATTTCCTCCTGTATAATTTGCCTGTTCTGCCTCATACTTTAACATTTGGGAAGGGGGTAAAAAAAACCTGTAAAAAACCCCAATTCCCTTCTATTAAGATCTCATGATGTACATACCTTGGCATAAATAGCATAGAAAATTTACAAACAAAATAATCTGTCTCATTAAAAAAATTTTGAGAGAAGTAATTCTTACCTCAATAAAGCCAGCTGCACATCTCTTCAGGCAAACAACACTAGGATTACTATTCAGGTATACGAATACCTCACTTTTACTTAGCACTTTTAGACGGTATTGTGCTATCTAGGTATTAATCTGATGCTAGTTACATGTATATTGGTAAACTAAACTTGTTAACAATGACTGTGATTCACAAATTGTTGAGAAATAATAATTGAAATGAGACAGATCTATGATAGGGGTCTTTCTAACAATTTAACTGAAGAAAATGTAAAGCTCTAGAACCCTGAAATTCTTTAATCTCTTAATGAAAATGCAATCAGGGCATTCTGCATACGTCAGAAATGTATCGAGTACCCATTCACATGCATTTCACCATTCCAGAAACGTTGTCCATTTCAGAATGCAGTGTTGAATTCTTACAATCTAAGGGAGCTCCGTGCTACCTTTGGAAGTCTTTCCAGTTTTAAGTCTAGATGTTCAGTTTCCAACACTTGAGCAAGTAAGGTCTGGGTAGTATCTCTAAAATCACATCATTTCTGCAGTGGGTTGAAGGGCAGTTTGTAGCTACTGAGAACTTAGGAACAACACAGGTGCTCGCCTAGCAGCAGGCATTCTCCCCCTCCCTAGAGGCGCAGCCTGCTCACACCACACAGGGGACCTGTAGGAAATCACCCTGGGTCAGGGGCTACTCCAAGGCCAAGAAAGAAAGTGTGTAGTAAGGAAGCAAAGGAGGGATAAGCCTTGGGCTGAGGCTTGCAGGGGAGGTGGGTGCTGGCCTAGGATCCTGATGGGTGCACTACCTGTCACTTTCTGCAGCCCCATATCCAGTTAGGATTTGCCAGACACAAGCCACAGTTCTGTGAAGACACCAGAGCACTCCTATGACAGTTAGCAAGACATTATTGTTAATGATATAAAGATGAGTTGGATGAGACAGCTGTGAGAGGCCAGGATGCAGTGAGACAGTGGTGAGGTCTGTTTTTCCCCCACATCTACACATTCATTAGCTGTCTTGTCACGGTCAAACCACTAAGTCAAAGCAATCATGTTCACGTCTGAGTTTTCTCTACTTAACTATGAGAAGTAATGTCACAAAAGCAGCCCCACACACACCTCCTGGCACGAGAGAGGGAACCATGCAAGCCTCAAGCCAACGGCAGCAAATCAGCCCAGGTTGCAGAATGGGCTGCAACGGCTCTGACAGGCGAAGGGACTCATCTTGCCTCACAACAACATGTGATGAAAACACCATAACTCTTGAAGCCTGGAGTTTAGCCACAGGCTGGGCAGAGCTGTAAAAAGTAACATTACAGGAACAGTCACACTTTGGCTTCCTTTGTGGGAGGTTCATGTCTGTATGCAGAGGGTGTCTCTGCACACAGCTCTTTCACCAGATACAAGTTAAACTAGATCACCTGGTCTAATTCACCACTTCTCAGATTTTGCTGCCCTCTTTTAGGCCTGTCTGGAAACAGATGTCAGCTTCAAACCAAGAAAACACCACTGTCTTCAAAGGTGAGGTACTGTCAAACTGGTAGCATTCCTCCTTTCTGCCCTCCTGGCCATACCTCCATCTCTTTGTTGAAGTTAAGAGGTGGAGGATACTGTATTAGAGAGAGAGATATACATATTTATTTATTTGACATGTATGCTTTAGGTAGCTACCAGTTCAATGTAATGACCAAGGTTAGCAGTCGATTTAGAAGGAGCAAGCTTTATCAACCTTGTGCTAGCATCCTTTATTTTGAGTGCCAATCAAACAGTGAAAACAGTGGCATGAAGAAGAGACAGATCTGGGCACTAAGGGTATACAGTATAGCAAACCAGTCTGGGGAAGTGCTAGGCCAAATTCACAACCACCTGACACTGACAGTTTAGGAAAATACAGATGACTGAAACAGTATTTTTGTCCCATTAATTTCCCCGCTCCTACATTTGTCATTTTAGACATCTACTCAAGCATCATTCACACCTTTTTCTAAGACGTTTTCATGACAAAACCCTTATGTTTGCCTCCCTTTTGATCACCTCTTGGCACTCAGTATTCAGGAACCCTGGGCACCACTTTTGTTATACTCATCCCTCCATCAACAGCTTGCCCTAGTACTTCTGGACGAGTCAAGCCCCTTCACTGGTTTTCTTGTTGAAAAAGTAGTTCTAATCATTATCTCATTTGGAGAAAAGAGGAAGTAGGGTCAGTGTATAACAGAGTCTGTTTAGTGACTGAAATCTGTCTTATGCTTACAATTATTAACACCTGATTTTAAATTACCAAATACCTTTCACCTGTGTCAATGTAGGACTGTTTGCTACCGTCAGAGCCACAGCCAGCATAGTGGGCCTGTCAATTATCTGGAGTTTCCCACAATTGCCTCTGTTTTGTTGTGGGGTTTGTTTTGTTGTTTTTTTTTTTTAATACCTCCCCTTATTTTTTTCTCAGTGATGTAAGTATGTTGTGAGTTCTCCCACCACTGGCGGTTTTACACTGGTTATCAGGACTGGTAGTACTCAAAGCACAGGAAGTGGGGTTAGTGATTGTGTGTATCAAACTGTGGAACATGACAGCTTGAAGCAATGGTGTGCTTAGCTGAAGTTATGAAAACAGGCTTTTTTTACCCTTCTCTACTTGTATAGAGTTCCTCTTATATATACTAGTTTCAAGCACAACAAGTTCTTGGAAAGATGCAGTCAGAAATTCCTCCTTTCACGTTTCCTATATATACCCAGAGAACCGTAAAGGAAAGAAGAGCTGCTGTTTACAACTTTTTCTTCTTCTTTGCAACTCTAATGATTGAAGTGGGGTTACACTACAAATCAATGAATTCATTTTTTCTGTCATCTGTCACACAATAATCTTGCTGTCCAAATTTATTCTCTTCATTTGGGGGCCGGGGGTGGGGGGTGGGGAAGGGAAGGGAAGGGAAGAATTTTCTATTTTTTTTTTTAAGGAGGATCATTTTAGAGAAAAAAAAAAGTTCTGAGTTTTGTAACATAATGAACTATCAGAAGCTGAAACCAAGTGCAAATATCAAGAAAAATAAATTCAAATTTGAGGTAGAAATGCAATGATATTGTTTAAAATGTGTGTAATATCCTTCATTCAAACATTACAAATAAAAGCTGTGTCAAGTGACAGTTAGCCTAATCTTTCACAAGACCACTGCAGTATGCACCAACATAAAACTGGGACTATCCCCCAAACTTAACCACTTGATTTCCTAAGTAACTGCCTTCTCTTTTAAAGATTTCAATTTGTTGGACAAGAAGGAAGTAGTAAGCCAAAGAATGATTGAAATCTATGATCCATCACCACAGAGGGAGGTGATGCATAGTCATTGTAAAAACAGAGAGTATAAAACAGAAAATTAGATAAGCCAGATAGTGTGAGTACAAGATGGCTGTTTATTTGTCTGTGAATCATGAGAAAGTGGTGACTTCATGGGATATGAAACCCTGTAAAATGATAATACTTAGGTCTGCAGCTTTCACATGCACAAAGGACTGTGAAGGATGTGCAGTTGAAATTGCCTCTTCATGTTCTTGGGAAATAATGTGATTGCATCTCAACTGCCCACATGGGGCAGTTATTTCTGGCAACCATGGATTGCAGGCATTTAGAGGGTAAAATATGCATCTGAAATAATACTTATATCACGCTCAGTGGGAATCATAGGATCACAGAAGTTGCCGAGTTGGAAAGGACCCATAAGGATCATCAAGTCTAACCCCTAGCCCTGCACAGGACCATCCCCATGAGTCACACCATGTGCCTGAGAGTATCATCCAAATGCTTCTTGAGCTCTCTCAGGCTTGGTTTCTGTGACCACTTCTCTGGGGAGCCTGTGACAGGCTAATGATATTTCTATCCTGCCTGTTGCCATTAATGCATTTGTCCACCACATTTCTGTCCAGCTTCAACTCCAGTTGAGCTTTGGCCACACAAATTTTCTCCCTGGTTGGCCTTGTCAACTCTCAGTTTCAGGTCCTTTGCAGCAGGGGATAAAAATGAAGATAAAAAAGAAGTTACTGCCTCCAGCCACCACAGTCTTTCCCCCAGTAAGTGGAGATGTCTACATCATAAATCAGTTCCTGGGCTACAGAAGTATTCAGCTAGCATATCAAGATGAATCTAAATAGCCAGACCAAAAACTGTAGCAGCAAAAGATTTACCCATTTCTAGTGACACCTTTAACATTGAAACCAGCTGCTCAATGCACAACACTGTAATGCACTTCAGCAGCTTCTAATTGCAACAAGCTTCTCTCAAATACACACTCTCTTTGCTCAGTCAGTGTTTTCATGCCTACCCCTGATGATTTCATATTCTGCAAAACTACTGATTAAAAAGAAGGCTAAAAAAATCTAATAACACTAATTATAATAATCATTAGCATAACTTTTTCACATCCAGAATCTCTTAGTTTTCCTTAATGAGAAGTTTTTCCTGAAGAGCTCTTCATTTAATGTAACATACTGTAGCAAAGTTCTGTTCTTTGAAACAGGTTTCCAACTCTGAAAGCAAAAAAGGCAAGGAGGAGTAACTTTATATTTCATCCCAAACTTTCAAACTGGGAGAAGAGTTTGAACGTAAAAGCCTATATATCTGACTCCCTGTCTAACTTAAAGACTATGAGGAAAAATCAAACCTCAGCAGAATATATTTGTACTCCCCAGTGCAATTGGAACAGTTAAAACCCAGCAGACACACTTACAGACCTGGACACCAGCTTCCAGTTTCCAGTCTCCAGTATCCAGATTCCTAAGACCACAAAGAAATCGAAAGAGATTTTGTGATGACATCAGCCAGCTCTTTGAGGATTCTGGGATGAATCCCATCAGGATGAATCCCTACAATCGCCATAGATTTGTAGTGTTTTTGAGCAGGTTTTGCCTCTTCAACATTTAACAATTTTTCTAACTTGAGCCCTGGTAATTGGTAGTCATAGAAAACAACAGAGGAATCCAGTGAAGAGGTCTTTCTCATCCTGCTGTCAGAATTTGCTGTTCATGAAAAAAAGTAGTTTATCTCACAGATTTCACAGGACAACCTGAAACCTGCCAGGATATTTCAAGAGATTAGGATCTTGCGTCCATGGACACCACACCTAGGGGTACGGCTGCATTTCTCAGGAAGAGAGGGCCAGTGTGGGAACCACACACTGGATCCCTGATAAGTCTCCTCATGAAATCACTCCTCACCTCTATTTTGGACCACTTCAACAAGCACTCTGCTAGGCATTGCCCAAACACAACAGGAGGTGCTCTCAGTTCATAATGGTCAAGGGTACATTTGTTTTGGCTCTGTCCCAAAACACAGTCTTGTAACAGCATCCCAATAGATGCTGCATCTTTGAACATACCACTTCCTAAAGCGTACAACATATACCTTTTAATTTGTGAGCTAAAAACATCCATCTGGTGGGTTGCAAAACAGCTCCTGTATTATTTCAGGCAGTCTGAACAGTAAATATGCCTTAAGGCCAGAGGGGGCCCAAGACAGATTAAAGCCAATTTATACTTAGTGTCTGTTTGAAATAGTGCATTGAACATATGGTCCAAGGTTGTGATATGTGCCTATGATTTCTTCAGCAATACAGAAATTGCATAATGCCCACTCTGTTTTCCTGGATGCCACAAAGTCCCAGTCTGAGGTTGCCCTCTGTAAAATGTAGTCTTTCAGGTTACAGCTTCTTAACATGGAGATGTGCACGTACGCACAAGTGAAGCTGTCATTTTACAGCACAGGAGATCCTCTGCACTAGCACATGGCATATGCAATCAGGCTGTGTTTATTCCCTCTGAGGCCATCTGGCACTAGTGAAGTCTATGATCATCCAAAAAAGGGTGCCCGCATCCAAACTACATGTTGGGCATGGTGCCTGGCCCATGCTAATTCTCAAAACATGACCAGGAACTGTTTGGAAGAGGCCTGGGCTGACTGCCCAGGGACAAACCATTCCAGGGACTGCTCAAACAATTTAGCAGTGTAGACAATGAAGTTAGTGCTTGGGCCGCTCTTCTGGCACTTTGTAATTTCCAGTTTAAGCAAAGCCTGCAACTGCAGTGATAAAGGCTGTGTCTTTCATGGAGCACACTTCTGTCTGAGTGGGATAAAGTACTTCACATCTACTGCATTCTAAGAGCAGCTCCAGAGATGAAAAGACTTCTGCAATTTAAAACTAAACGCAATTTACTATATCCTGGGAACACTCCAGACTGAACACTTGAAAGTATAATAATGAACTGATAAAGGAAAGATCCATTTCTAGTATCTGTCACTGTAAGTTCAACACATGTAGATCTTCTAAGTGGGCAGAGCTCTAGAAGAGTTCAGGCAAGCTGAGGTATGTAGAGGAAGGGGCATGTATGAGCCAAGCCATAGAGAGCATTCAGCTGAGTAATCTAGAGCCAAACACCTTTCAGGATGCTGGGTCATCATATCCATAGCAGTGAGTATACTTTTCACTCCTTTGGTTTTCTCAGATCTATGAGGAAACCAGTTACAAAGAAACAGACAAACAAAAAAACACATACACACACACACAAAAAAAGAAAAAAAAAAAAAGACAAAGAACCCCACAAAATAAAAGACTCAAAATAAACAGAGAGGCTTTAAAGGTTCCTCGTGCAAACTACGTACCCTGTAGCCACTTTAAACAAAGTAAGAGGTGCAAACAAAAAAATCGTGTTCTCCCATTTATCCTTGATTAAATGCTAAGAAACTGGAATAGAAGTTTCTATAAACATAAATTGTTTTTCTGATTCCAGCAGTCATGGAGATACCACAACACAAGATGCTTTCAAAACCGCATTTCTTCTGATTCTTTTATTTTTTCTTTTTAAATTGTTCCTAGGAATTCGAAGAGTATGCTGCTTCTATAATAACCATTGGCATTTTCTGAAATAATTAGAAGAATAGTTGGCTTTAATACCTTCACTTATCAACATATACATGTGCACACCCACTGGACAGTGACATTTTACATGGCAATAGTCAGTGTAAAGAAACTCAAGAGTGGAAAGGATTCCCCTGGACCACAGGCTTCAGCTGTCTGCAACTGCAGCTGACCCTGACATATGGTTCCAGACAATTACAAAGATCCATCTTCATACCTAGGTTATTTGCCTCAAAGTCAGAGGTGTTCCTGAATTTTAGCACCCTGACAATCATATACCTTCTTCTGAAGTTACTCACGGCAAGTGCACACCATTACTCCTCATGCTATCATTGTCATTGCTGAAATCTCTCTGCTCCCTCCGCTGCTATTTCCAGAGACGAGGCCTATCCCACTTTCATCCCTGGGACTAACCAAATCTCTTTACAGTATGTTGACACTGTTAATGATAAAGCTCTTTGCACTATTAATGGCAAACCTTCAATAACTGGCACATATCTTTTGACATGAAGTTATCTCACCAAGATACCAGATTAACTTGGCATAGTCTTCCTTTGGTAAGTAAGTTGTATTTTTTTTCTTTCACTGCAATAGCTTTCACCTTTTATTCTAATACTCTGCAAACCACTCAAGTCAGATTAATGGACATGAAGTTGCCGTTTTCTCTTTTGTAGATACAGGTATTTCAGGAAAGGTGAATATAAAGAAAATTTCATGAGCTCACAAAAACAGTGTTGATGCAAATCATAGAATTTCTTTATCCTGTATATTTTTTTGTTTCTTATTTTCAGATTTATTTGCAAGGGGGGTTGGTGTTTTTTTTTGCTTGATTGGTTGGTTGGGGTTTTTAAATTATTATTTGTATGAAGAAAGAGTCACAAAGAAGATAATACAGTACTGGAGAAAAACATAAAAAAATTTAAATTTTTAGCCTTTAGCTTTACACTGTTGCATTATAGGATAAAGACCTTTATATTATAAAAACAAATTCTGTCACTGACTTTTTCTAAAGAAAAACATACAAAATCCAATCAGAAAATCCTACTGAATGAAAATCCACAGGAGTCTCAGAGTATTACTGCAGTACAGGTAACAGTCAACTGCTTTATTGAGTTGACTCTCTGAGATTCAATTCACTTATGAGTCTCAATGGCTTCTTCTGCCTCTAAAGCTGAAGTGGTCTTAGCAGATCATAAAAGACAAGGCACTTTTTTTCCCATTACTGGAAACTCCTTAAGTAGACACTTGGATTTAATTTAAAGGATCTGGCAAAAATGGACATTCAATGCAGAACACTGCAGCTGAAAGCAATTTGTTTGTGAATGTTATAAGCAATTTAAAAAAAAAAAAATGGACTGGAAGTTAGACTCTAACCATAACTCTAGCAGGCATTTGTCTACCCAGATTTGCTGAGAAATTTCCTAAGTAGCGCTGCAAGTACCTTCGATCTGTGTGTGCTTACTGCTACATCACACGTCACGTGTATGAGCGTCACGTGAGACGTGTCACGGGTCGGTCATCTGAGCTTCTGGCTGTGGGTGATGCTTTCGAGTAAAACCGCAGGCAGAAATAGTCACAATTATGCCAGCGCTTAACCTCATTGCAGTTCTTTTATATTTAAGTTTTGCTGTCTTTCCAGAGCATCTATTACGACAACTATTGTATTTGGGCTAAGTTTCTGTATTCCTTCTAATTTTGCATCAATCACAAACTGGTATCCAAATTATTTTTTTTGCTGTAAGCAGCTTCCATCACCTCCATCAAACACAGGCCTTCTCTTACTTCTGCCACCTCTATAACTGCAATGATTTCTTCTCTCAGTTCAAGCAGTCTCCTGATTTTCCCTAAAATTTCCTGTGTGTGCCTTTTACCTTTCTGTCAGCATCTACTTTCTGAGACTACTAGACAATCCTTGTACTTTTCTTTCTTATATTATTAAAGTATATTATTATATATTATCTTATTTATAAAAGTAGACAAACATAAACACCAACCTGCACATATCCCTAGGTATTTGCATTGATTTCCAGTGTAACTATATTATCTGCCTTCACCATTTTATCATGCTTTCCTGCTTATGGTTAGTTCCATTTGGTTCTCTGTGCCCTACCTATGCAGGAATTCATTCAATGGTCTTGTGAAACTTAAATAATAAACTCTTCAGAGTATGAACTATTTGCTTCTCTCATATTTGTCTTTATTTGTGTTTGTAGAGTGCTATGCGTGCCTAAGTTTGAAATAAGAAGTATAAGGTCCAATGCCGTTAACTCCTCAAACCCCAAAGCCACATGCCAGGTGTATTTTAAGACTGTATATTCTGCATAAGGTATGTTTCCCACAGTCTGGGGAACAGGATGGCTCCAGTGACTGCATTCATGCCTCTATCTTAATTTAAGCGTAGTGAGGTATCAAATGTCTGGATGAACACGGCACGTTGTACGCATAAATTGTTATCTAAGACTACTTGAGAGATGCCAAACAAAAGCAATTTTTTGAACCTTTGTCACCTTCAAGTGACAAAATTTGCTGTTGATACAGGTGTCCAAGCTCACATTACACACAGCACAAAACTCCCACTGGCTCCTGGTGCTGCTGTATAGACTTGATGAGAGCCTGAAGAGAAAACCTGCTCTTGGAAAACTATCTTGGGAGCTGATTTTGTCATCAGCAAAATCACATACTTTCTGCTGAATGTCTACGGTAATTCGGTAGTTCTCCACACAGAAACACTTTATGTCACTGATACCACGTTACCTCGTAGTAATCTAAAAATAAAAATATGTCACAACAGCAGAATATATACCATAACATGTTACACATATTATTGATCCATGAAGATATCCTGTATGGTTAAACTACTGTCCAGTATCTTAAACATTCATTTATTTTATTAAATCAAACGTTATTTCTAATTCCCTTTCTCAGAGTAGCTATACATACCCCGAAAAAAAAGAGAAAAAATTACAAAGCATTACTGCAAGATTAATCAGCCCAAAAGACAGAGACCAGAAATTACTTATGAACTATACACAAGGAACATTCTTCTTCCCGTTTTGGAGGTGTACTCTGTAACAATGTTGAGTCCCCATCTCGAAGTACATATATTTATTCAGGCCTCCCTTTCCTCACAGCACTTTATGTGCCTGCGGTTTGGAAGCTTCAGCCCTCACCCTGTAAGCTAATGTGAAACTCGGCGCTCATTTGGGAATAGCTTCCAGAAGGAGCTGTTGAAGGGACAACCCTGACAAACCCAGCTCTGTGGAAACGCTGGCATCCCTTGATCCCATCAGTTACAGACTGAGACACTCTTCCCTGTGTTGCATCACTGGACCCTTCCACCACAGCAATTTTCTTCTGTTCTTGACCTAGTTTGCACAAACTTTCATTCACGCATCACTGACAAAACTACAAATCACAGCTTCCTTGTTTTCTTTGCCCCTCTCTCCTGAATCCCTTTTCCACGTGCACACCAACCTTTTATCTTTTTTATTTTTATGCTTTGTCACTTACAAATAGATGTCTTTTTGTATGTGACCTTTGGTTTGCAAAGCCTTCTCCACCCTAGGGCTCAGGAGAGGCCATTTTAGTCCTTCTGGTTTTGCAGTTCTCCCAAGAATGTAATTTCCTTGAGAAAAAGAAAAACGAAAAAAAAATCTTCCCCTTCAAAATGGATATCAAAATCCATTCATCCACTTCTAATTTTAGTTTCCCCTAGTGAATACTACCCTGTAATTAAAACATTGGCAGATGAGAATATTATAGAGCTTTGCAGTTCAAGTGAACATTATTGTTAAACATAATAATTTTGTGTCTGACAGTCTAGTAAACTGACTGAAAACATGTAGGACCATCCAGATTAAGGCTGGCAAGGATCAGTTTACACTGCATCATTCAGACAGACTCAGTTTCCACAGGTAGCATTTGCAACAGGACTAAAACCAGTGAACAGCTGATAGAGACCAACATGTCAGGGCCAATGCTGACCTCTACCAGCAGATGATTTAACTTACTTTTCAAAGAGATGTGTATAACTGTCTCAGAAACCCCTCATTCACATCTGTGTTGAATGCCATGTAACAGGACCGTTACGGAACCAAGCCACCAGAATCATTTCTTCCCGTCACGTAAGTATCCATCTTCCACAGACCCCCAGGTTTTCCTGACCTGGGAAGAAGGATTCAAACAACAAAAAAAAAATGCCAGTGTCCACAAGCACAGTCATACATGGGTTTTTACTTAGAGTTCCATTTGCAGGAGACTCCCTGTGATCACTCATTCCTAGTCTCACGGCCTTCCATTTCATTAGCCATTCCCTCCATCCCCAACTTCATTTCTATTCCAACCCTAAATACAGCTGCGCCTGCAAAACTGAGGTAGCTGTGAGCAGCATTGTAGAGGTAGAACAAATGCCTGGGAAAGGACAACAGCTCTTAATCATGATTTATGACAGATCAGATTGTTTCAAAGAGGAACTATGATATAGAAATAATCTGAACTTTTTACAGTTGACAAACACCTGTGACAGGATTTTGTCTTTATTACAAAACAGGGATTCTGCCTTTATTACATCAGCAAAATGCAAGGGTGCAAATTCTAGTCAGCTTTCTACCCATCTGTTTTAGATATTTTTACCTGACAACTCTGAAAGTCCTAGAGCAGATATTTCTGCTGAGTAGAATAAAATGAGCAAGCTCAGAAATATGAGTAAACTTCAAAAAGCAAAGCCCAAGAGGCATTAAAAATTTCATCAGTCTGTAGAAAATCAGCAACGATGTGTCAAGGAACACCCACAGCATGGCACATGCTAGCTCCTTACTTCTTTCTCTCATCTACCTTACAAAGCAGAAGTTTTAGCTGGGTGTATATTCTTCCATCTTTAAGTTTTCTCTTGTAATCAACACCAGTCAGAATTTCTCACAAGGCAAATCAGGCCTCAGGGAAGATAGAAGGAGAAATAGATCATGTGTCCTCATGAGGAAGATGTATCTTCCTCTTATGAGGAGAGACTCTGGGAGCTCAGCCTGTTTAGTCTAGAAAAGAGAAGACTGAGAGAGATCTCATTAATGCATATAAATGTCTCAAAGGCAGGTGCCAGGAGGATGGTGGCAGACTCTTTTCAGTGGTGCCCAGTGACAGGATGAGGAAAAATGGGCATAAATTAAAACCCAGAAAGTTTTACCTACCAATGAGGAAAAATTTCTTTATGTTGAGGGTGGCAGAGCATTGAAACAGGCTGCCCAAGGAGGTCATGGAGTCTCTGGAGACAAAACCCACCTGGAAACATTCTTGGTAACCTGCTCTAGTTTACCCTGCCTTGGCAGGGGGGTTGGAGTACATGATCACCACAGGTCCCTTCCAACCCTAAAAATTCTGTGATTCATGCCACACTGCCCAGACACAGGAATGCAGAGCTGTGCTTTATTCTAAAAGAAGGAGCCAAATTGTAAGACACTGGGTCCTTTTTTTTTTTTAGGATTTGTGCAGATGAGCAATTATTTGCTTTTACGCAGGGGAAATGTATTTTTATATAAAGAAATAAAACAGGCTTATTTGGCCCTGTGCTCTTCAACATCTTCCTAAATGACTTGGACGCAGGACTGGAGGGAATACTAAGCAAGTTTGCAGATAATGCAAACCTGGGAGGAGCTGTTGATCCCCTTGAAAGCAGGGAGGCCCTGCAGAGAGACCTCAACAAATTAGAGGACTGGACAATCACCAACCATAGGAAGGTCAACGAGGGGAAGAGGTGGATTCTGCACCTGGGATGGGGCAACCCCAGATGTACAGACAGACTGAGGAACGAGAGGCTGGAAAAGGGTCCTGGTTGATGGCAAGTTGAATATGAGTCAGCAGTGCCCTGGCAGCCAGGAGGGCCAACCATGTCCTGGGGGCATGAGGCAAAGCATCGCCAGCTGGTCAAGGGAGGGGATTTGCCCACTTTGTTCTGCGCTGGTGGGGTCTCACCTTGATTATTGTGTGCACTTTTGGGCACCACAATATAAGAAAGATATTAAGCTCTTAGAGAGCATCCAAAGGAGGGCAACGAAGATGGTGAAGGGCCTGAAGGGGAAACCGTATGAGGAGTGGTTGAGGTGACTTGGTCTGTTCAGCCTGGAGGAGACTGAGGGGAGACCTCATTGCAGTCTACAACTTCCTCATGAGGGGAAGAGGAGGGGCAGGCACTGATCTCTTCTCTGTGGTGACCAGTGACAGGACCTGAGGGAATGTCCTGAAGTTGTGTCAAGGGAGGTTTATGCTGGATATTACAAAAAGGTTTTTCACCCAGAGGGTAGTTGTGTTCTGGAACAGGCTCCTGAGGGAAGTGGACACAGCACCAAGCCTGACAGAGTTCAATAAGCATTTGGATGATACTCTCTGGCACATGGTGTGATTCATGGGGATGGTCCTGTGCAGGGCCAGGAGTTGAACTCAATGATCCTTGTGGGTCCCTTCCAACTCAGCATCTTCTATGATTCTGGGAAATAAAAAACAGGGTTGGTTCTTTAAACTTTTTCCAAACCAGTTTCAAAAAACTCTACCTCTGCACTCCTAGACGCCTAGCTTTCATTAACATTTTACTGATGAAACACACTGGAGTAACATGTGCTGTTTCAGTTTTAATGTCATCTCTCTGTTACCACTTTAATAGCTCTTCCTTTGAGAATTCTCTTGTCAAAAAGCTTCTGGAGGAGTTTGCTGGTAAATTTGCTTGGCTTCTCAGTCCCTGTACAGATGGTATGTTGTCCTTGCCATTTTTGGTATTAGATATCCAAAGGGGATGGTGTGTTAGTTGATAATACACTGCAGCACGCCGGGAGGCAGACAGCTTTCTCCCTCATTCCTCCAGCCTGCCCTGGGAGCCTTCAGTGCCTTTTATAATCTCACTTCACATGCCTGAGAATAAAGGGTTAGTCCCCCAGATTCCAGCAGCAATAATGCACTGGCCAAGTTATGAAATCAAACATCTTTTAAGCATGTTCCCTCCTCCTGAGAAGGAATTCACTGCCTTGATACTAAGAGATTTTCATATGCAAAGTACATGCCAGAGGAGAACATTACACACCCAGCCAACGAGCACAGAAAGCAGGATGAATCCACTAACTGATATGGTGCTACTTGACACGAACTTGCTTCTGCTTCCCAGTTTAGGAATATTTCCAATTAAGGTATTCAAGGTCATCTTGTACAGAAAAGAGACATATCACACACGCATGCATGATTGTTCCTTGAACTACAGTTAACTTTATAGAAAGCTGTAGTCTTGGCCAGGCTAAAACAAAATATTCCAGAGACTAAAATTATTGTGCAGGGGAGCTACAGAAGCTGTCCAAGTGGTTAATTAACAGTAAAAGCAACGGTGGACAAAACGTTAGTGGTGGAGTCGAGCTTAGGCATCCAGTTAAATACAAGCATTTCATTGTTCTCCATCATTTCAAAAACAGGCATCTATAGCATGAGCCTGCTGTACATGAGTCTCCTTTTTTTGCCCTGAAGGATCTTCTCCAGCTCATCTAGATGGTCCTTTCCTTAGTTTAAGATTAAATCTACATCAAATTCAGATATGTATGTGGATATTCTTGCCAGTCATATTACTATAATTTGTTATAGAAAAATTGAAGTGAAGCTGCACAAATGAAAGTGTATGAATCACGTTAAAATAAATGGGAGTTTCTGGTTAGTTTGATCCAAACGCAGTCGTTTCTTCGACAATAATACATAGTAAAATACATAGAATAGATTGCAAGTAAATATCAGTTTTCAGGTTGTGTACATGAGTTCATATCTTATATCTTGTTGTCTTGGATTAATATCATTACAGTCCACAATCCTTTCCTCAAGACCTGAATTACAATCATTAATGTAATTCAAACATCATGAATTGCTGCCATATAGAAGTAAAACAGTAGTAAATTTACTTCTTGGCACATAAATGTTTTCACAGTGACAGTTCTTCATGTAAAATGTCATTCAGATTTGGCAACTAAGTGGAAGACAGCAATACCCATGCAGGGGTATCCATCCCATCAGCCAGTCTTTGAATCCCATAAATTTTGCGTGCACTAAATAAATTCCTCGATTAGTAATATGTGAAACCTGTTCAATACTTACAATACTCTAGCTTAATTGTTCTAAAAAATGCTTTGTTCTTATTATTCTCTACGGTATTTGATCAGCCTTTCTCAATGCTCAGATATGCTCAAAGCTATTCAGCGGAGCTACGGATCCTTCTACAGTAAATTTGAATTCATACTTTTGTTAGCTACGCTTTGGAAATTCCTTAGAAGTAGCCAGAGGTCCATGGCTTGCAAAACATCTGTCACTTTTAGCCTGTTTTCAGAAACTTTTCCCCTTTTCCCCTTTTTCCCTATACAGAAGGGGGGTTTGGAGGCAGCCTACCTACATAAAATAGCATCCTAATCATCTTTAACCCAAACTCAATCCCACACATGAGTCCTCAAATGAAGAGACTGATAATTTCAGTGGTTACTAAATGGATCAGCCTTCAAACAGAAGTGCATTCCATCTAATGGGTGCTCGCTGTTTTCACCCCACAAAGTTCTTTCCTTCGCCTTTTCCTTTTCACACAGAACACAAATCTTTCTTAGAAACTCATGCATAAAGCAGAGACCCACCCCATGGACAAATGAGGGGGGATTTCAGAATAGAGCAACACACATGACTAAAAGACTCCAGAGACTGACTAACCGTGCAAAGAGAAGTTTTATAAAATGAATACAACACACTTCTCTGACTAAGAATGGATTAAATTATGAAAAAGGCATGATCATCATTTTCCCTGTAAATATTTGAAGGGTGTAATCACAAAGAAAATAGATAAATTTCAGTAGTTTGCTTTCTTGAATAAAAAACAATATTTTTGGCGATTACGGACAGTGAAGAAGGATTACCACTTCTGGCCCAACAAACTTTTACCCATTGCCCAAGCAACTGTGCATGCACTATGAATTAATGCCAGTCTATAGCCCAGTCCAGCAATGGAACACCTCTTGGGCAGCGGCCTGTGAAGACTGGAGAGGTACCAATCTCTTTTCTAGGCATGTGCATGAGATTTCAGGTGGAGCCAACTGGGGTAAGAAATACTGCCAAAGAAGGCAGAGTAGTGAGGCTGTTTTTTTCTGGGTGCATTCAGGAATTCAATCCATGTATTGAAATTCAGTTTTACTCCAACCAACCTGACTTTGTCAAACGAAAAAAAGCCCCTTTTAGATTCTAATACTAATATAAATTATAATATATTTCAACACAATGACATCTCAGCACAGAAAGTTATTCAGTGAACATAGGGTTATATGCCTGCAGTCTGTCTTCCCTGTATTTCCTCCACACTAGTCTCCTGGCATTGACTCCGCTCTCTCCACACAAGCAAGTACTATACAATTATATTACTCACTAAATAACATGACAGCCAGTTTTCCTCACACATGATATAAATGGCAAGCCTTCAGAGCAACAATATACAAGATGCAGGTGCTGAGTTTGAGTCAGAAAATCGATTCCACACATAATAGGACAGCATGAGAGAGAAAAGAGATTTTTGTGGAGTGCCTTGGTCTAGCACTGAGTAATTATCTCGGGAAAACCAAAATCAGAGTAAAGTAGCAGAATTATTTATATGGGTGAGTCAATTCAAGCACACCTTCCGCCCACATCTGAAGTGCAGAAAGCAAATGAGAAAGGTTATTCAAAAGAGGTGGGATGATGCTCAAAGACAAAATGTGAACTGCTAAACAAAACTCAGTCCATACAGTCACTTGAACTCGAACTATGCAAAACTATGAAAAAGATGTTTCTGCTCATTTTTTAATGGTTGTTTCTTTAAGCTTCTTAAAACTAGAACCATATCCTAAAGAGTGGAACAGTAACAACGCTGCCCAAAGCAATTAAGACAATACTGTACAACATTTTCTGTCAGAGGCAGCCCATCCTTAGCAGTGGGAGCAGACATAAGTGTTCTTTCTGTGACTAATTTCTAATTAATCAGGAAGATTTCTAATTTATCAAGAAGAGATTTCCTTTGGGTTTGCTGCATTCATTTTAAGCTCATGTTCCTTTGTTCCTCTATCTGATGTAAAACCAGAGATCATGACATGTCTCTTTACACACAGTTTTGTGCTTTAGAGTATTATTTTCACAATATCAATTTTTAAAGCCTTTTAAAGCATTACAGACTTGGTTGAATACACTAGAAGAGACCTCGTAGGCACAGTCATAGTAATAGAAATTAAACCAGAAATAGAAATAAAAAAAGGAAGAGTGGAACATCACAGGTGCAATTCCACTCCGTACAAACTGCACCATCCCAATTTCAGTAATATTCAGTTTTATTAGGAGTCTCATTTTAATGCACAAGTTACTTATTCTTCTTGCAGCAACAAGTGCAGAAAAATGTGTTAGTACTTGTTTCTCATCCCTTCTCTCTGGCAACAAACTATTAGACAGTCCACTAAACTGGAAGTATGCCTTAGCTGTGGTTGAGAGAATACCTGTTTTCTTCTCCTTCAGATTCCTCTTTGAAGTGTGTTTTTTTTCTAAGTAACAGTTTATTCATGAGTTTTGCACATCCTGTACAATTCCATTGTTTCTTGATTTTTGCTTGTCTGTAGTGTACTGCACATCCCTCATGGTGTTGTTCGTAAAAGAGAGGAAAAAAAGAGCCCAGTCAGTCCTGACCTGAAAAGTTCATTATTTAGTTCAGAGTATTTCTGAGATGAGAGGTGCTACATACCCAAAGCAAATGAGGCCACACTTGACAAAGAGAGGGAGGCAGTGCTGCTCAGATACAGAGCAGAGCTCTGGAACAAGGTGGCCAATGAACACACATGAGTAAGCAGGGACCAAAGCATCCCAGAGGTGGCCACAGGCCTCTCAGCACAGCAGGTAGAGTCTTTCTGGATGAGTCCCTATCCTGCCCAGAGCAGCAGTCACAGCACAGACCATTAAAATGGATCAACTGGGGACCTAAGGTCTGGATCCACTTTGCAGGATTGATTACTTCTGACATTCTCCTTCTCTTCAAGGTCTTACTACCCCTTAGAAGCTCTTCTCCGTTACAGGAGATCAGTCCTTGTTCTGAGGAAATAGCTCAGGGTGTATGTTTCAATAAATTAATTGAAGAAGGACCCCAAACTTCTAAGCCACAGGCTCTTGGGTATCTGACCTGAATAGATGGACAGCTCAGGTTTCACCAAGCAAGCCACTCAACCATGAAATCATCTCCTTTGGGCACAGTCCAATTCAACAGAAAAATTAATTCCAACATGATTCACAGCTAAGTGTTTAATTCATTGTAAGCAAAGAGTTCTCAGTACTTTACTTCCCCTAGGGAGAGGGAGAAGGGATTTCTCAACTATCAACCACAGTTCAGGGTGGAGATGAGCACTGAAACTCTTCTCCAGAAATGGAAAGTTTGTTTGGGTTTTTTGTTCTGTTTTTTTTCTCAGCTTGACTTCTCCATCTATAGGTGACAAAGAAAGTGAGAAAAAGGCAGAAGACAAACGTGGTGATGGAAGCTGAAAAAAGGATTTTGTTAGCACTTGCATCCAGACCGAACTATGGAAAATACCATGACCTTTTGCAAACTGAAACACTGTAGATGTGTACAATGCATGTACTTACAATAGCAGAAGAAACCTCTTCCTTGATTTTCCTTTCCTCGTTGCCCATCAGCATCAGAAACACGAATTTTGCCCCTCGCGAGAGGCCTGGACCTCTGTTCTTGTGCACATTCTGGAGCATGATTCAGATGAAGTTCTTTTTTTGTCACTAACCCCATTACCTAATGTTTTGCAGCCTTGCCCAGTAAAGATTTATTCATCTCATATGTTCCTGGTTGTGACCTTATGTTCGGCCGCAGTTGGACTGCTTTATGCTCCAAGGCTCTTGCCTCAGCATTCCAAACCCGGGAATTGCTGTGCCTAGGAAGACTAGCCTGCAGAGCCTTGCTGGACAGTAAATCTGCCCTTGAAGACACAACTTTTTTAAATCAAGCATTCCACCTCATCTGTTTTGTTATTGTGCTTATACTGCCCTGAGGAAAATCACAAATAAGAGTCCAATATATTTCAAATATGTTATTTAACTGAAGTACATTTTGCTTAGATTCCTTTTGGAATTGTTTAACTTTTCTTTGACTATCCCTATGGACTGCTTATGAAGAATGCCTCTGAGCCGACTTTTCCACTGAAAATAGGAGCCCACCATGAGGGTTCACATGACTAAAGGGGGCACTGTACTTATCTTGCTGGCCTCCTGATCCAGACTTGTTTCACACTGAAGTTTTCTGCAGCTAAATCTTATCCTTCCACAAACTACGTGCAGATGTGCAGTTCAGAAAATGTGACTCAAAAGTTTTCTTTTAAAGTATTGCCCTCCTTCCCTCTCCCTTGCTGGCCAGAAGTTCATGAGGATCATCCCCACATTTCTCTTAATCTCTTCAGTATTCAGTTCCCCAAACCAGCTGTGTTCCCCTCCTAGTGAAATCTTTTACTGAGAACTAGCAGTGTTACTTCTTTCTCTGCTCAGGGAAACTCTGTGAATAACACAGGACAGGCTCAGTGCTGATATGTCTCAGGAAAGGTGGTGTTTCAGTGCCATGAGCTCTTCAGAGCTATTTACCTTCTAGTGTTTATTTGACAATGGTCAAAAGATCTTTGATATTAATTACAGCTAATTTCTCCTACTCACCATGCTAAAAATAAAGTTCAGACTCTGTCAGATTAATGGCCCTTCGCTACTTATGATGTTCTTTATGGCTAATTTTTCTCCATCCACCAAGCTTTGCTCATGCATACTCAACAAAATGAACAGGGTTCTAACCAGGGAAGGTGAGATAGTCAATAAAAAATAGTGAAGGATATCTCTGAGACACTCTGATGAACTCAATAGTTAAACCTTTCAACTTGCATTTATTTACCCAGAGGAGTATATAATGTGATCTTCCAATTTGCTTTAATCATTTTGCTTGGTGGATTGTTTTTCCACAAGTTTAACTATCTGTAAAAAAAACTAAGACATCAAGATCATAAGAAAAATAAGCTGTCTGTATAACACCAGTGATTTTGATAGGAGGGGGTATAATAAGTTATTTTATCTGCACTGAATTCACTGTGGACTTTACATGGATGGTGCTGCTGATATCTGAAAAGTACTTCTCACTGATTTGAGAAGGAACATATATGAGATTAGAATCACTGTGTGTTTCCTTAAGAAACAGAAGTTTACCAAAATATCAAGGCTTTCCTTCAACTTTTCTCTGTAAAAAAGAATTCAGCCACATTTAACCTCAAAGTTAAATATTAATAGCTGCAGAAAAATGGTTTTTAATAGGATTGCATTTCACAGTTTCAGAAAAACTTGAGTTCCCTTCCCTCTGTGTGGATTTCTCTAAAAAGGGAAATCAATTCCCTTTGGATTCTTCCCCTCTGAGAGAGGGTGAGACTGAGTCATCCTCTATTTGTTTGTCTTTGATGACAAATATTACTCTCAACTTACAAACTATGTCAGCAAGAGAACGGGACATCTGGAGCTCGGTTCAGTTATACTTCTATCTTCCAAAACACTACATAGAAAATATGCATTTGCTTAAACACCTGAATAACTCCACAGGTTTTAGCTGGGATATTTGCATCATTACAATTTGCTGAATGAAGACCATCATACTTATGGAAGCTGTGTCCCATTTGTGATAGTAATTTAGCATTGGTAGAGCTGTGGCATTCCTGGCAATGAAACAGATTTAACAATTTTTTACTTTAGACATACTTTTCTGGGAGCACCATGACATTCAAGATTTAACACAATGACTTATGGCGAAGGTGTCACCTACACGCAGGTAGGACAGACCACACTTCATGGTTCCCCTGCAGAGAGCACTGCTAGACTGTCAGTCTTGCCTTTGAAAGCTGCTAATTCCATTTATGCACCTGTGAGTGCCAAATGCAAGGTGTATGATGGAAACCATTTGAAAGCACAGCCCACTCTGCAGCAAGCAACTGGTCTAGGAATTTTACGTTTTCTTTCCTCAGTGATTCAATTATGGTTTTGTCTGAAGCAGTGACAAAAGCAGAATTCTGGAACTTTAGCTATCCAATTTAAAACAAATAATAAATAACAATTCAATTCAATTAAAATAAATAAAATATAATTCTGTAGCAGACTACAAAATGCTGCGCACAAAAAATATGAATATTTATATATTGCAGTTTCAGCTGCCAGAGTCTTTTCTCCTTGCTGTCTTTTGCCCTGCTGAGCAATGAAATAGGTGTTCTGTCAAGCCAGGCTCTTTTCACAGCAGAAGAATGAAACTGTTTCCTTGGTTAGACAGCTCACCCTTGAGGTATGCTCAAAGCATATCCTTTTTTGCAAATCTATATTGCAGCTTCCAATTAGGGAGGCAAGTGAGGGAGAGAATAAGATGTTCTTTGTCTCCAGACAGAAAATTCCTTTCTGACAAAAAAGGTAGGATTCAGCAACGCGAAGTGCTCTTATTCGTATGAGAGAATTCACATACACATGCATGACTTTCCTTCAGTCTCTTGGAACAACAGATCTCAGAACTTGGACTGTTCAAAGAACTGGAAATGTTTGTCTGATCCTCTGCACTAACACTTTAATGGAGAAAAGCTTTTTTGTCCCAAGAATATTCTCATCTGCAAACACAATACGACCTCTTCTCCATCTGATAGTGGTTTTCCACTGAATTCAGTCTGGGCAAAATACCTAAGCAAATCCTGCTGTTATTTCTACTTGCTGCTGCATGTTGATTTTTTGTAGTCATTCCTAATGCAACACAAGATGAGAAAAAAGGACTTTTTTTTTTTTTTTTTTTAGGGAACAACACAAATGCACAGCACAAGATTATTTCCAAGTTGCTGCTCATCATGAAAGTTTGAGATGGCTGGACAGTCCTAAGGCAACATCAAACAATGAACAACTCAGATTAGATACCCAGGAAAGCTCTGTCTCAGATAGGATTCTAAACAATGACCTAGAGCAAATCTTAAGGAAAATCACCAATAACACTCCTATTCTCATAATTCATGACAATACAAAACTGATTTGATTATTTTCAGGTTTGACAATATACTAGTCTGTGTTCATGCCTGCAAGAGGTTGCAATGTTTTAATAGCATGCCTGTTGTGTACTTGGAAGCAGAGAGGCTAAGCAGCACATAGCTCAATCCAGCAAGAAATCTGAAGTTGATTTGGGCAAAGTTTGAGCTTTTCATGCCACCTTTGCAGTTTCTGAATTTTTCTTTAACTTTTGGTTTTGTAACCTCAAAGTAACTTCAGCGGAAATATCTGAGCATTGTCAAGTTTCAGGTCAAAAGTATGTCAAAAGTAGAGTTTTACATGATTCCCACCCAACAGTAAATCCCTCACTGCATCTGATATTCAGACTAAGCTCCCATGAAAACTGTTAGGTTTTGTGGTGAATATTTCTCACAGCTCTAGGTTGAAAAAAGCTGGGACATTATAGTCCTCTCAGCAGGTTTCATCCAGATCCCAGTTAATTTGATAGACATCCTCATGACTATGAGGAGAGAGGATTAAGGCAAAAATTTTGTTGCCGTGCAGTCAGATTCTCATTCTGCACAGGACAGTGCCAGGCAGAACAATAAAACAAGACAGCAATGGTCTTTTTTAAAAAAACTCACTAGTTTCTTGTAGTAGATCTTGAGGGCAAAGTTCTTGGAGCATACCTTACGAAACACCTTCTTTTAGACTCACTATTAGAATAAACATCATTTTAGAGTCACAACAACAAACATTTTCTGCAGAATGTTAAAAGCTGGCAATTTTTCACCCTCAGAGGCAGTCTAAAAGTCTCAACACCCCAGTTCAGCTGCTACCTACCTTCAAGAACGCCCAAAGCCCCTTCTTCTGTCTGTTTATCAGAAGTCCCATGGACAGTTACATTTTTGTAGATAGGTGGAACAGAGCTCCCTTTGTCCCAGCTACATAGAGCACCAGCATAGGAAAATTCTGCACTAGATATGAGGGGATAGATCACAGAAGTACAGAATGGATGATGACAGAAGGGACCACAGTGGCTCATCTGGTCCAACCTTCCTGCTCAAGCAGGGCCATCCTAGAGAACATTGCACAGGATTGTGTTCAGAAAGTTCTTAAACATCTCCAGTGAGGGACACTCCACAGCCTCTCTGGGCGACCTGTTCCAGTGCACTGTCACCCGCACAGTAAAGAAGTTCTCCATATTCAGGTGGAACTTCCTGTGCATCAGTTTCCGACTGTTGCCTCTTGCCCTTCTGCTGAGTACCACTGAGAAGAGCCTGGCTCCATCCTCTTGGGACTCTCCCTTCAGACACCTATCGACATTGAGGAGGTCCCCTCTCAGTCGTCTTTTCCCAAGACTGAACAGGCCCAGTTCCTGTTCAGATGCTCCTGTTCTTTAAGCATCTTTGTCACCCTCTGCTGGATCCACTCCCAGAGCAGTTGGATGCACAGTCCTCTAGCATCAAACAGGCATAGCACAGCCACCAAAAGATCCAGCTCGAAAAATTTTTGTCTGTGGTGTGGTATGACCATGAACAGCCTGTATCTGTGTGAGGGGACTCTGGTGGGCCCATTACATGAATGAAACTGCAAAGACAGTAGCTTTGGATGGTAGCTAGGCCCCAAATCTCAGGAAAGAGATGATGTTGCATCCATGCCAAACTGTTATTCACAAGGCAAATTGCCTGTTTCAGATTCAGGCTGCAGTTTTCAGTGTTGGTGTCAGCCATGAAAAGGTCCCTGGACATAAACTACCTCACACATAGGAATGTGCCTCTTCAGTTTTTGTCTTTCATTGTCATGAAGAAGGGCCAAAAAGTTATTTTACAACAATTTTCCTTGCCTTTTTCTTCATAACCATTATCCAAAGACCATAAAAACAAAACTAGCTAAATATTAGAAGTAATTTTCCTTCATTTGAAAATTTAAATTGCTGACTCTTATCTGTAGTGAAAAACTTTTTGCAACACCACTTCTAATTTGTCATGCAGAGTAGATTAAAATATCTGAAGAGATTAGATTGAAAACACTGCAAACCAGAAAATAATATTTGCAACTGTCTTTGTTTAAATTATTTCAAACATAACACTCATATTGCAAGTTCCTTGACATTCTACCTGTATATTTGATCACTGGAGGCAAAGATTCTCCTTCACCAAAGAGGACATTCAAGGTTTCCCATCACTCAAAGTGTCCTACAGGAAAAATATTTGAGCTGATGGTAAACTGATGGTAAATTCTGGTCAGGCATGTGATCTGTCAGGCTGCATTCAGAGGACAATTTCCTCATCCCTATAGGCTTAAGAAACAATACAGCCTGTTACACCAGTCAAAAAATGAGGCCCTGTGGGTCAGTTCTGCAAAACCACAAGCACAGCACCAAATAGAAAGGATTATAACCTCTATTCAAGCAGGACTCTCTTGGTAGGTTGTGTTACGCAACTTTTCCAAAAGCATATTAGATATTGGCAGACGCTGAGAAATATTATCCAAGTCCTGTTTTCTCTCTCTCCCCCCACCTTTTCTTCATTTTTTAATATAGTCAGTCAATTTGGGGTCCTGGACAGAGAAAAAATGTTCCATGAAAAAATCACTTTGAAGCTTAATTTTTCACTGCCAAAGTACTTGGGACACTTGTTTTTTCCAGTATTTCTCTAACTCTTGTTATCACTACTGCTGACTCATCTCCTGATGCCAAGGGAAAAACAGTTTTATGGGAACATGAAGAGGTCACGACTGAATTATTTTGGCTGTTATAAATGGCTCTACAACTCATTCTCTGCACTGCTATTAAACAGATTTTCATAATTTCTGGATCAAAGCTAGTGTTCCAGAGCAGAAGGATTCTCAGAGAGGTGGAGAAGTATGTAGTATTACCTCTCAAGCAGAAGCAGCATCTCCCAAACAGCTGTGGTGGATGTTGCTCTCCTGCATACTTGAAGTAGTCCTCCACAGCAATCCAATTCAGCTTTCCCCAGTGGGAAAAAATATTTCTAACCTCCCCTCTAAGTTCTTAGAGGTGCAGTAAATCAGGACCAATATATCAAGAAAGTTCTGGAAAACAAAAGTTCAGCTCTTTTTTCCTCTTTTCCCTCTACCTCCAAAGCTTGCATAGGGATTTGTTTGCAGAGAAACAAAAAAAAATTGAACTATTTCTCCCTCCTTCATAAAATCCCACACACTCTCTACATATGCATATAAATATATTTGAAAGCAAATTAAGTAATTGCAATAAATCACTATTTTAAAGAATTTTACCTGCAGTTGCAGCCTACAAATCCTTGACAGAGAAGTTATGAAATACTATTTTCAAATACTTTAGCAGAAGTTATTTGTAAATCCTTTAACAAAAAATGTTTGGATATTATGCTGTTTGTCACTTGTTCACTGTACACATTTATAATGACACTGTGTGTAACAGCGTCCAATTAATCAATCAGATGGTTTGTGTCTATTCCTTTTTCAGAGGCAGACCATTATGCGACAAGAATACGAACAGACTATGCAGCTGAACGTAGCATTGACCTGGAGTGAATCTTGAAGCCTTTCTGCTTTTCTGAAGATTTTTCAAGAGTAATAATCAAATGAATGTGTGTGTGTGTGTGTGTGTTTGTGAGAGGATGTCAGAGACAGGCCAGGAAGAGCCATAAAACTGCAAAATCCCTTCTGTCAAGAACCAGTCCTGAATCTTTTCTTTATCATGACTGCACTGTACAAGCCATGAGGCATATGTGAGCTAGTAGGCTGTTTAGCTAATCCTCCTCTGGTGAAATTAAAGCATTTTACAACTCACATGCTAAAATGAGTCTCAAATTATTTTTAGGCAATGGGACATAGTGACAGAGGGGAAGCTTTCTCTTTTCCCAAAAATAGATTTCCCTTGCAGTTCTCACCCTCATCAGACAACATATCTGACAAGCAGACGGAGCAATGCATGGATGGGACTGCGGCATTAAAGGGACACAGTGCCAGACTGAGGATAAAGTCTATTGCTCCTGCGTGTTGTGCATGAGACCATCCTGGAGGAAGTGTACCCTTTTCCCATCACCTGCTGCATTCACACCTTCAAGCAAGGCAGACAGAAGAAGGCTGCTCAAGATTGGCATCCTCTTAGGTTTTAGGCATGGGATGGTTGCTACGTGATTACCATTACCACAAAGAGGATTGTTTTGGACAGGGGAAAAGTCAAAATTTGTCTGCTTAGAAAGTCAAAGACTAGGATGCCAACACGTTTTAAACTTGTCCAGTACTAGGCTGCAGCTGACAGAATGTCTTGAGAAGTGCAGTATCAAAGGTAAACGCCTGCATCTCTATCTCAGGTGTCCTCTTCCTTGAATCAAGTTCTCGGTGCTCTTTGTTCCATCTGTCAGTTACTTGGAACTGTTGCTGAAATTTGGAATATTTTTTATTAAGATCTGCTGTGGGAAGTCTGGAATAAGAACAATGAAAAAAAAAACCCGCAAAAAAAAGAAGAATAAATCTTCCCAGTACATGTTCAACTGAGGGCTGATGGCTCAGATTATTGTTGGCATGAGCTGCTTCTGAGTACTTCTAGTCCTGGCATTCATGAGAGTAGTGATAAAATATGGCTAACGTCTGTCAATCCCTACTTCAACAGTGAACTTCACAGTTGAATAAACATACTTCTAAGCACTGCAGTTTGATTTTCTTTTTAAGCACGTAGCTTCTTTATCCCTTCACATAGAAATGGCTTTTATAGGAAATTTAAAATAAATAGAAGAGAAAGTTCAGTATAGACATGTGGTGTTCATCAAAGAGAACTTCTAAATCAGCAGGAGTTTTCCTTCACGGAGCTGGAAACCATCACCATGCCATCACCATCTGCTCATTTGGATCCCACCAGCTACCATGGCTGAAAGCCATTGGCCCCCTTGTCTGCCAGTCTGACCAACAGCACTTTCAGGAGTTTAGTCTCCAGAGGTTGATAAAATGGGGGAAAAAATAACCCATCATGACAGGTATTTGCCTGTTTATGTTCCCAGGAATGGGTCTTGAGTCGGTTACTCCTTCAGCTGCTATTAAAATGCCAGATCACCACAGCAATCATCGTAGAAGTTTGCTTGCTATGACAATAAGGATTACTCTTGGCCGTGCATCATACAGAAGCACAGGGCACACTTATCTCTTCCCATCAGATGAGAACACACGTGGCCACTTAAAACTTCCAGTGATGAGAAGTCTCTTCCTTTAAGCTTGGATGCCTTGTTTTGCATCAACTCAGGATAAACATTAAGTAGCATTTCCACAAGAGATCAACCATGTCTCTTCATCCCACAGAATTTTCAAAGCCCTAGAAAGAATTAAAAGCATCACTAGCTCAGTTTTAGTCCAGAACACATTTCTAATGAGAAGCAATGTGTCCTTTTCATATATTTATCTATATCTGTAGCTTTCTTCAGGAATATTTTCTCTTTTTTACCCTGATGTTTCCATTTAATTCACTTGTTCTTTTTTTTTTTTTTCGTGATTGTATTAGCTCCTGTCAGTTTTCAATTAGCTGCTTTTAATGTTCGTATCCCTTAAAAACCGTAACTATTTTGTTTCTCCCGTTACATTCCTTTCCTGGTTTGTATGTTGCATATATTTACTCTAATGAAATAGAGGTTTTGTAAACTGCAGTCCTCCTGAGGTAGTCTGAGGCATAAGATATTTCATAGGCCACTACACAATGGGGAGATATCCTATGGAAGGCAATTCCTTTTTTCAGCATGAGAGATGCTTTCTATGGCCCTGTTGGATGAAACAGTTTTGGTTGTGCCAAGTGAAATCCTAGCTCTGTCAGGAGAACATTTGTCACGGCTACCATTTCTCCATTTTTATCTCTGTCATCACAGCTCTGCCCTGAATGTCATAGAATGAACTTGTCCAATCTTGAAGATGCTGAGAAAGTTTTCTGATCTGATTCTTCCCCAGTTGTTTTCCCAGTTTCTATTTCTCTCACTCTAAAATGCTTGGTCCAACAAAAATTTTCATTGTGATTTTTTTAAAATTAATATTGCAGTCTAATTTGATCATGTGGGGGTGTAAGGAAAAGATTTGTTTCCAAAAATCTGTAAAACTGCTGCTTTTGGCAACAGTATAATATTCTTCTACTGTTTTTATAATATACAGCCAGCTATACCTGATTATTGTGAAAACTAGGCTTGAAAGAAGCTTTGACAGCAAGGTATCACCATCATAAATCCTTTTGAGTATTTCAAAGCCAATGAACATTATGGCCATAACTTAAAATACGTCTTGATGAAGATTTTAACCCAGGATGGCAATACCAAAGAAGCTCTCTAGGATAAATAGCACTGCACATAATACTGAACAACAGCTATTGCCTCTTCATCTTTCAAGTGTCAGTAGCTAGAGGATACAAGCAATGTGACCCACTATACTCTGCACTGGTGCAGCCTCACCTTGGGTATTGTGCGCAGTTTAAGGTACCAGAATATAAAAAAGTTATTAAACTACTGAAGAGCATCAAAAGGAGAGCCATGAAGATGGTAAAGGGCCTTGAGGGGAAGCCATATGAGGAGCAGCTGAGGTCACTTGGTCTGTTCAGACTGGAGGAAATGGCATGAAACTGAGACAGGGGAGTTTTAGGTTGGATATCAAGAAAACATTTTTCACTCAGAGGGTGATCAGGCACTGGAACAGGCTCCCTGGGGAAGTGGTCACAGCACCAAGCCTGTCTCAGTTCAAGAAGCATTTGTACAATGCTCTCAGGGACATGGTGTGATTCATAGGGTGTCTTGTGCAGGGCCAGGAGCTGGGCTTGATGATCCTTGTGGGTCCCTTCCAACCCAGCATATTCTATGGTTCTCTGACTCTATGACCAGGCATATGGGATTCCCTTGCCTAAGTCCCTTGCTAATAAACTGGATCAAAAAAGGCAAAACCCCATCAGTCTGAACATAGCCTTTTGTTCAAGCAGTGTTCACTCCTGCGGAGGCAGCAGTTATGTCACTAACATAATCCTTTGGAACAAAATTCAAACCATTTGTTCAGCATCTGAACCGAATTAACTCTGTGTTTGAGCTGTGGCAGGGTGTAATAAATAATTTCTCTGCAGCTGCTCATTTGTTCTGGCAATAAACTTGACTACTTGTTCATGCTTTTACTTGTCAGTAGGGCACTGAAATATAGATCACAGAAAAGTAGTTGCCATTTATAGTCCAGCAGAGCAACAGATAGACTCTACACCAAAATGATTTCTGTTTATACAGATAAAAATTCACTCTTTCTTCATATTGCACAGCAGAAGACTCAAACATGAATATTTCTGGGGATGTGAACTTGGCAACTTGGGCCACAGCTCATTTTAAATATCCAGCAAGTTTGCAAACCTTTTCTATGTCTGCCCTCTAAGAGAGGGTAGTAGGGTTTCAGCACAGACAATTAACCCAGATTAGGTCTTGATTTCAGATTTTGCCACTGTATTTGTGATGTTGAGCATAACATTTATGTTTTCAATGTTTTTTCTGTCTTGTTCAAAGCTAAACATTCAGATTCCTCATTCTCCTAAACATTCAGATAACTTCACAGAATTTTTATGAAGATAAATTTATTATTTCTATTATGTTCAGCTACTGCAGGCAGAAAACATCAGCAGGATTTTTAAAATAATGAATATTTGTTGTCTTTCAGCGGCAAGTAAACATCCACACTTATAAAGGAACAGAATCTTCATCAAGAAGTTCTGCTGTGCTAGAACTTCCTCCATAATAAATTAATCCATCTCCATTAAGGATTTTAATGGTCTGCTCCAGAAGGAACAGCATCCTGCAGTCCAGGTTTTGCACATAGGTATCTCTATGAAAACTCCTGATACCAGTAGATACAGCGTGCCAAGAAAAGTAAATGTTGAAAAAACTAGATTATTCCTTTGAGATGATGAATAATGCCATACTTTCTTGAAAAATATCTGCGTTTGGATAGTCTCTTATTTCCCTTTTCAGAGTCAGACATGTTAGTCCTCCAGGTACTGAGGTTTTGTTTCAATTTTCTGGAAAAACATTGTTGAACGTTACTTTCTGTCTCATTTTTACTCCATTTATTATTTCTAAAACAATGAATGATGAAAACTTGGATTTATCAAAGATGGTAGTTCAGTTTCTCACTATGAGACATCATTTAAAGGTCATTATGGGCTTTGCATTTGCTCATGCACTTAATTTGGCTGATGCAGTTCTAGTGGTTTAAGGACTCACTTGTAAATTTCTTACGTTTTTTGTGGAAGTAATACCAGAAATAAAATGACAGATAAAGTAAAATTGCTGAAATAAACAACCTGCAGGAAGGAAGGCTCCATATGTGACTAAGAAAAGCAGCTAGTATTTAAGACAAGTGAAATGCTGATTCTGTCAGATCCTCATAATCAGATCACCAAATCGTGCAATTAGGTGTTTCTCTACTGATTTAAACCAATGTTTGCCCATTTTCACAAGTGGGAAATTTGACTCTGAGACTGCAAATGCATCTGGTTAGTGAAGCCTCATGTGATACTGGTTTTTCAGAAGTTTTAGCATGTGTTAGTCTACTGTACAAGAAAAGACAAGAGGAGTGCTCTCTTAGATTCAGATGTATTCATGTGGATGAAAACTTTTTCAGTTGGAAGCTCTTTTCTTTAAAAAGAGTGTAAAACTGATAAAAGCAGTGCTGTAGATTAAAAGGACAGTCATAAAAGCTGTGATTATGGTACCAAAATAATTTGGTGACCTTGCTAGACGAACTGCATACAGCTCTGTTTTAAATGAATACAATGAGAATGACAGACACCTGACGAGTTTGTGTGACTTTGGGTAGTTATCTCTTTGTAGGGTAGGTGAGAAAGAGAAGGATTGCTATTCCAGCCACAATTGCAAAAAAGTTAGGAGCAGTTACACAAACATGTTACAGGAGAAATAGAAAAATGAAAACACCATTTTTTTGAGCCTTCCTAAAGGTATGTTCACTGTGGGTTATAGGAAGAAAAAGCAGTGTCTGGAGCACAGCAGTGCTGAGGGTTGTTCCCATTGTTCCCAGATAGTTTATAAATAATATTTATAAGATAAACTGAGACAACAGCTTTCTCAGAAAGGGAACATCACCAAGATCCCCTCCCGAGCCATGATCTTTAAATACAAGATTTCCCCCCAAGTGATATATGCTACACTGAAAGCTTACCTGCCATCCATTACATGACAATGGGGAAAAAAAAGACTCCCTGTATGCTTTGTTCTCAGATGTCAAACTGAAGTCAATAGAAAGCAGTAGGCAGAACTTCAGATAGAGAGTATCCACCATCAGTGTGCATGTATAAGTCTGGATTAAATTCTAGTAGTGTATGCCCAGAATACCTTCAGAAACAGATTTCATTAGCTTACTGAAGAAAGGGCTTTTGAAAGTTTAGAGCAGAAATGAACCAGGTCATCTGTAAAGCTCAGGTCAATATGGATGCAATTTCCCAGGGCTCTCCTCTCTGCAACTCCTTAACAGGAATCAAAGTTTAGTTTAACTTCAGGTCCTAATATGCAAAGCAATCAAGAGATTATCTTAAGTTGCCTAATTGAGAAATTACCTGTGTACCCAAAATCAGGACCACTATTGTCACCTTTGCCATGACGTTGCATTTACAGCTCAGCAGAAAACAGTTGCCAGAGCCAGAGTCTCAACTTCCACCTTGGACAGACTCTTAACTGACGTTTCACATCCAAATATAACATCTATTGAATTTATATTTACTGCACACTGATGCTAAAAAATAGGGATATAAAAGAAGATCTGAAAATACACTAAGGCAGTTTTATCATAGAATGTTGGAAATTATTTAAAAAAAAAAGCAGCTATAAGTTCTAGAAGATATTCAGGTGCTGCAGTTTATGTAAAACCATGCAGATTTTGTGTTAAAATGACCTTCAAATTCCTCACTTAGAGATCCCTTTTCCTGCTCCCTTTTTTCTTGTTTTATGAAGAGGTTCATTTACAAAGTAAAAACAAATCTTCCACGCAGATATGTTCTAGTGCACTGATTAATGTTCATATGTACTGTGAACCAAATCAAACTTACCTGGGAAAGGAACTTCCACTTTAGTAACCTGAGGATATTTTTGCAGATATTTTCATTTGATAAGTTAGTTTTCCAAACTAACATCTACTATTGCATTGATAATTTGAATTTCAGGTTGTAATATGATCCTTGAGTTGGCTTTAAATTCCTGTTCTGTTCTTAGCAACAGCTTCAACCTGTCAGAAAATCATGCAGAAAAGCCTGTAGTTCACATACACTTTTCCTTTGCATCTCACACTTACATAGGTTCTAGTAACACGTCTTCCTATCTTGTTCAAATCCAGGTAAAATTTGGGTTTGAAAGGATCAAATACTTTCACAAGTTTTTAGATTTGTTGCTGCTACAAATCCTGTAGACATCTGTATTCCAAACTCCTCGGTGTGAAGGCATATGAATCAAGGAGGGTCCCTTGTTTGGGACCCTTCTCTGGCTCTAACTTCTACGTGGGAAAACTTTACAGTATTTAGTGCAGATATACCTATACTCCAGCCTTTATAAATACAGGCACTAAAGTTACAACTTCTGCTACAGAACAAAACTGCTAAAAAATAGTGTTTTCATTCAGTAAGTATTTCTTCCTTTGGAGACCATGAAATGTGGAATACTTCCAAAAATCTTCTGGAAGTGCATGGGCATGCAAGGGCCATGTTTGAAAACACTGGTTTTAATTTTTGTTTGCAGCCATAGCCCTTTCAAATCTATTCTTCCATCTGCTGAAAACACAGCATATAAACCAAATTCTGGCACATGCTTTGCTGAAGGACAGCAGATCTGCCCTGCCTCAACCCTGGTCCTAACTGCATGTCCCAGAACTGCCTGGCAAACTGCAGATAATTCTTACGGAGGGGTGGAGAAGAACAGGGAGCAGCTCCCTCGACTGAGAAAGGCAAAGTGACAGACAAACTCCAGCCGTGTTGACCTCCACTTCTTGATGCTTTTGACAAAACTTATGCTTCAGGAGTGTTAGGAAAGATAAAAACTGCTTTTGATTTCTCAAAGGGAGGGTAGGTCTCAAAGCCCTAAGCAGAATCTAAATAGACAGGATATGAACTGTTACTAAACAAATTTCCCCTGCTGGGGTGATAAGTTTGTTTAGTACACATTCTGTACAGATAAATATTTCTGTAAAAGGGACCTTGAACGAAAATAACCATGATCTAAAAACCAGGAAGGCAGGAAGACACATGGGGTATAAATGGTGAGGAGCTGTCAGTGGGGGTTGCAGAGGGTTCCACCAGACTCCAGTGAACCCAGTGCAGGGCACAGCTGAGCCCAGCAGTGGAGACTTTTTCATTTTCTCCAGGTGTGCTCAGCTTATTGTTGAAGGCAGAAGAATCCTGACTCATCACTACCATTCAACACCACCGGAACGTCAAAGACCTAAGAAGTTGTCAAAAAAGGTGGAAGTTGTTCTCAATAACACTTAGAAAAAAAACAATATGCAATTCTCAGCCTATTGATATGGTGAACTTCTGTCTGATGGGCAACCAATCATCATTGACAGCACGTGCTCATTATCAAAGGATCAGATCAAACTAAAACAGAAGGGGAAACATTGATTATGGATCCAAATGTTGACTATTTCTATGCAGTGTGCAACCAGCAATTTACCCACACACTTCACTTAACCGAGGCAAACAGCCTTTGCCAGACAACCAATAATATGATTGCTGTCTAATTGAGCAAATATCACTTGCAATTCATTCTTGATTATAAATCTTAACTGAGGCTCCCAAACCTGTTTTCATACAAATTCATGTGAAAAAAATTCTCCAGTGAGCATCAAATTATTCAGTCCTGATTTGCACCTGTCAGTTTACATTTCATTTCATTTAGGGATAATATTGCCTGCAAGTTTGTTTCCACATACAAAATGAAATCAGGAAATGCATAAGTGATAATTAATCTTTGGTACCCAATGCAATTTTTTTCATGCTAACATTCTTGACTTGTTTTAGCATATAAAGAGTAAGCAAGTTCTCTAAAGAAGAAGCAGTGTCTTTTACTGGACTCACTGTAGCAACTGTAAAATAGAAAAGTTTTCAAGCACAAAAACATTTCTCTGTGTCCTACAAGTTCACGTTTTCCCCAAATCTATCACTCATAACAAGGAGAAGTAAAATTATAGCTCTCCCTAAAACCTTGCGCTTGCTTTTACTCCCAAGATTTTATTTAATGTTCGATATCCTAGCGGACATACAGTGCCTAATCCACAGCTGCTGCAGAGCTAAACATCTTTCCCTTCACCTAAGGCCTGCCAGTTTTCACCTGCTGAGAATGCATTCCAATGCCCTCACCCTAAATTCTCTTCCTGTAGCAAACTTCTAACAGAGTGCAAATATTTCAGTATGTATCATGGGATTCTCTGTTCCACTGAACAAACAAGGCAGTAAAGCCTGTGAGCACACAAACATAAGGAACAGACCTTGAAATTGGAGAACTGCCCCAGGCGGTTGCAGGGCAGACAATGCCCGGGCTCGGGAGGGTACAGAGCAGCTCTCATCCATCCATCTAAATATTGAAAGCTGTTTAAATATATCTGGAGGTGTTCTCCAGGGTTTTATAATTAAAGGAAAATAAGAAAATGGAAATGGGCTGTTTAGTTATAAATTACCTCATGCTGAAAAGTCACACATTCAGGAGTAATTTCCACTCAGGTGAAACAGGAGAGTGCTTCTATCCCAAACACACAATATTTATTAACTGCAGTCAAACATAAGCCACAATCAAGGAAAATAACACAGAATTGGAAAATCTGCAAAGTATTTCAAAAGAACAAGAATTCAGCGTCTAAAAGGAATTTACTTATTTACACCAGATGTTACAGATGAAATGCAGTCTTGCAAAAGAAGATGGATGCTCTCCAGCTGTTCAAACATCAATGCTTTTTGAGGTGTGACCAGAGTGTGGAGATCACAAAAAAAAAAGAAAAAAAAAAACAAAACAATCACTTACTGCACTTTCCTGTACTTCCACGACACGAACTTGAAAAACTTTGAATCATAGAATGGTTTGGGCAGGAAAGACCATTAGAGATCATCTAGTGCAACCTCTCTGCCACGGCAGGGACATCATTCACTAGGTCAGGTTTCTCAAAGTCATGTCCAACATGACCTTGAACACTTCTAGTGATGGAGCATGCACAACTTCTCTGGGTAACCTGTGTTAGTGCCTCACTGTAGAAAAATCTTCCTTGTCTCAAAACTAAACCTACCCTCCTTCAGTTTAAAACCATTGTCCCTAGTGCTGTCACTACAGGCCCTTATAAAAGTCTCTGTCTTGCTTCTAAGCTTCCTCTAGGAACTGAAAGGATGCTACAAGGCCTCCCCAGGCCCTTCTCTTGTCCAGGCTTAACAACCCAAACTCTCTCAGGTGCTCCAACCTTCTGACCATCTTTGTGGCCCTCCTTTGGATTTTCTCTGTCTTGTACTGGCAGCAGACCTGGATCCAGCAGACCTGGATGAGTGCTTCATGTGGCACCTCACAAGAGTGGAGTAGGGGTTGGAAAATCACCCCTCTCATTCTGCTGGTCATGATTCTCTCTATGCAGTCCAGGAACAGTTTGACTTTCTGGGCTGCAAGTGCACATTGTTGGGTCATGCTCAATTTTTCTTCCCATATCCGTACTCTAATTCTACTGAGTGCCATGGAAGTTTTTCAACTAACTTGCTTTGGCGTGAATTGAACAACAGGAAATTCATTGGACCCCATGCACAACCATCGCTTTTTGAATTGATTAGTTGAGACTATCACACCCATCCACAGAGCCCAAAAATTACACTGGGTAATAAGAAAAGAATCCTAAAAGGCTATTTATTGTAAAATCTAGGTTAGTTACATGTTAAGTTCACTAAACTGTTGCCCTAGAATAGTCTAAACACAATAGCCTGCAGAGATTTAAGGGACTTATCTGTACAGAGAGAGGGCAAAGTCACACCAATAAATCAGAAGAAGATAATAAGGTCTTTCTGAAGCCCTTTGTTGTTGACTTAAGTTACAGTCTTCTGAATGCCAGGAAAAGGGAATGTGAATCTTCACTGGAAAAAAGCATACTCAAAACAACGAAAAATCCAAAAACAAAACCAAAAAAACCCCTCAACAAACAAACAGACCCCCGGAAAACTATGAGGTCTTTATTTGCCATTGAAATAAGCACAAGATGTTGAAAGTGAACTGAGTCTTATGTTGTGACTGTAATTTGTCATACAATCATTAAGCTAATATCAGAGCCTCAGCAACCTGCTGACTGCTCATAAAAACATTTTATTTGGCAAAAGTTTTTCTGATACTGTACAACAGATTTGCTGCATTTTCGCTTCCTTTTCCTTTATTGCAAAGGATATTTGCATAGAAACAGAACACTCACTTCTGAGGAGTTCATCTGTTCCTTCTGGCATTTCCACCCCTGTTATCGCAAACAGATGATCGAGACCTGACATGGAGTAACAGCTGAGAGGGCTGACAAACCCTGCTGAAGCAAAAGGCCTTGCTGGTGATTCAGAACAGAATATTCTCTCAGGGCAATTTACAGATCAAGGCTTCTGGACATTGACCTACATTTGCCATAGCGTTGATAAGTAATATGTCACTTCAGCTTGTGTATTTGTGTTTGTGTATACACACATATTCTCTAGTTCATATGTGTCCTGCATATTGTTTCTTGTTACCAGTATCACTAACAAAATAAAAAGAGCAAGGAGCTCTTTGATTTATTGATCGATGTTGTCATCAGTCCTGCCATGATAGGGGGGAAAAGGTGACTTAGATCTAATTCAAATTAGTTGCCATGGATTTTCTGATATCCATTGCATCAAGCACCCATCAGACCACTCTTCCACTGAGACACCTTCAACAGCCACATCTGTATCCTTCTGATTTTAGCTGCTACTGCTAAACACAAATCTGGCAATAAAGTGGATTCCATCTGGTTGCAAATACATACCAGTAATAATCTCCGAAGGATACTTTAACCATCTTCTTCCCACTGGATGCCTGTTGTAGAGAGGGAGTTGTAGATGCTTAAATTGTTATTACACCACTATAACTTATCATCGTACAGAAATACTTATGTAGTTTTAAAAGCTGGTGAAGGTACTATCAAAGTAACTGAACGCTCCACTAAACAAATTCAGATATGTATTTTAAAATAAAGAGCCTGACTTTCATTGTCAATGGGAAATTGAATTAAGGCAATGCAGTGAGGATACCCTCCAACCAATGTAAAAGTATGCTCAAAAGAAATTCTGCTCTTATCCTAATTTCAATTGCAATTGCAAGATTTTCTCATGACATAGGCCCTTGGGAGAGTTTTTGCTATAAAAAAATCCTCAATCCTGGTTCTCAGACAGCAGGGTGCACAGAACATCCCAGAGCAGTTAGATTAATGGTAACAGCTGGGTTACTGACGAAAAAGTGCCTAATTTCACAAACTTGCCAGAATCAAAAGCTCCCACTGATGTCTCATTTTCTAAAGACTGTAAGACTGTAGTGATTCATCATGGATCTTTGCCTTTTCAAATTCAAAACCCCCTGCAATCACTGCCTTAGGAGGAGATCCTGTTGCTTAAAGCTTGAAGGAAAGGATGGAGCTGTGAAGTTAATAAAAATATAAAGGCAACCACTGGAAACCCAAATACACTGAATGTCTGGAGGGTAGGTGGCAACTTGATCAAACTTGTGGAAAAGAATTTTTTTTTGTTTGTTTGGGGTTTTTTTGGGGTTTTTTTGTTGAGGAAAAGAAGAAACCTGTTTAGGGAGCATCCTTTCTGTTACAGACTCTGCTGATCCTATTTGTTATTCCTCTTCATCCAAAGGAGTTGAAACCCACTAATTACACTGCATGCTGAGGGCCAGCACAGCCCAGTGAAAAGAGCTGTACAAGCAAGAGTATCTCTTTGTCTCTTCCCATGCAACTTCAGTTCATAAATAACTCACGGGGTCCTTTTTCCCCAGTGAAAAAAGGGAGGGAGGGAGATGTAAAGATGGAGAGGTCCAGGAACTCTCATCCCTTCTTACCTATCAAAGTCCTGCAGCCAACAGACTCCGAGTGGGGCTCATTTGGGCACAAAGAGTAACAACTGACTACTCCAGCATGACACCACAGCCCTTAGAGGAGGCCAGCACATTCTATGAGTGGAAAAGAATAGTGCACAGATTAGTCAGGCTTTCCAAAAAACACTGTAGCATTTCTTTTTTCTTCCTTCTTCAGTAAAAATCTGTTCTTTTATGGTCTTTTATTTCACATAGTGCTAGTAAAAGGGAGAATTCTGCTTCTGGGAAGCCAAGGATGTCTGATTTTATAGGAAAGGCTTTGAGGTGAAGTGAGTGAGCCATGGTAGTTTATGTTTTTTAATTAAACTGGCTGGAAAAACAGAGTTCTGGTGCTGACCCTACTGCTCAGTGCCTCATACAGGGTTACAGCTTGTCTTTATCTTTGCATTTTAATAGTTTTCACCAATTGCCTCTGCTATGTCTCAGTAAATATGATGGCAGTTCACACAACTAAAACACCAAACATTTCAATAAAAGAGTTCTTAGTATCTCATTCCTTCTTCCCTCTATACGTGTAAGAAAATAATGGAAATCTAGCATGAGATCTAAAGTTACATAAATGGGGCGTGGAGGCCTGACTGCTGAGATTCAAACAGGGACATGATCCTGATAGAGACCATCAGAAGCTTATTCTGAGAAGTGTGGGATATTGTGGTATAGCTCTGACATATCTGATGACAAATTTCAGAACCACCAGAGATTCTGACTCAGTTCTCACCACAACTGTCGTGCTGGGATGGCATCCAGCAAAACAGATTAGTGCTTAAAAACTAGTTGCTAGAAATGTAGGTGGGCAGCAGATTACAGTTGCCACCTCAGAAGAAATTTCATCTTTGGAAAAAAAATAGTGACTTTATAACTGTCTCCAAATTACATCTGCATAGTGCCCCATGTCCAAACAGTACTGCTCTGTCATGAATTCATCAATACAGTCTAGAATTTAGCAACACCAGCAGCAGATAACGGGTGTGCCAAACAACCAGACACTGAGTTACACTGTGTCTGTCCACCATCTTAAGACATGATCTGTTTTCAGAAGGTCTGACAGTTCAGATTTCCAAAGAAAACAGAAGAAGAGGTGTGGGTGACTTAATAACTGTGACCTTTCCTTCTGAGTAATGGTCCGATTCAGTGGTTCTTTCAGAAAGAAGAATCTTTCCAATGATGTCAACAGAAACTGACCATCACATCCTAAGTCAGAGATGGTGAAACTTCTTGGTCTCTGTGGCTAAACTGGTTTTAAGAAACAGTCCAGTTTCCTTTTTGGTAAGTCTTGACCAATAAACTGTCGCTGATGTTAACAGTTTGCCATGGCTGTTGAGAAGGGGACCAGCCCACAATGAAGGTCCTGGCAAATTTTGTAATCCAGCTTATTGATGTTTAGTGATGCAGTTACGGTCAAGGACATGAAGGAAAATGCTGCACGACAGGAAAGGAGGTCATGGAAAGAAACTACAACTCTGAAATAGAAGAGAAGAAAGTAAAAGGGAAGTGATTGCAAATAATGATGACTTGATGAAGTCTCTTTGAGCAAAAACACAACTAAGAGTCTGACCTGTCCCTCACTAAAGCCAATAAGATGCTTTTACATGAACCTGATAATCAAAGGCTATAACAGAAATTGCATTTTCTGGCTCAGATTTTATACTCTGGCTTGCATCCCTCTCCCATACCCCATCTGCTTCTCTTTTCTCCCACAGAAGAGTGTCCCTGCCCAAACTGTTTATCAGGAATAATCCTGGGCCATGCTGTGCCTGAACTGTGTCAAAGCACTATCGAGGCACATGCTGGTTGCCACTGACCAAAACCATGCCTGAGAGCATGCTAGGCAATTAAATTATCAAAAGACAGTGTTCTAACATGTGCCTCAGCCCTCCTCTGATCTGATCATATAGACGTAAGTAGAAAAAATAGGGAAAAAACCCATTGTGGAACCAGCTATAGTACTCCTTCCCACCGCTAAGTGTTAAACTGTGCTGCTGTCTGCTCTTCAGGAGGCTTCAGGTTTCATCTGGGCTGTGGCTTGAGGCTCGAACTCATTCATTCAGAAGCTGTGTTAATGTGGAATGAGATTATTAAAACAAAACAGTGTGACCACACCTTAAAAATGTCAATAAATAAATAAAATACTAATCAATTATCACATACTTAGTAAAGAAAAACCATGTCAAAAACATACACATGGCCAAAAGACTCTTTGAAGACATAGATTAAGCCTAGGCTCCTGCCTCTAAGAAACTGTGCAGCCAGGGACAGTGTGGTTACATCCACAGGTCTAAGCTTGCTGGCCAGTCTTTAACCAGCTGTTTCAGATATTTGAGGGAAAACACAGATAGCATACCACTAGAAATTGTATACATTATCTTACAACAGTAAGTTCTGCTTTGAATTTTTAGCTTTTAGTATTTCTGTGGGAATAAAAAGGAAAGACAAGTATTGTGAAGACAAAACAGCATTGGAGTTTCCATTTCCATAACAATTTATAAATGCTGTCATTCCATATGGTGACTTTTTGCAAACAGTTTTGAAAGGAAAGGAAAGCTTTCAAAGCAAATGCAGTGACCATGTTCTAAGCAGAGGAAGCAAAGAGATTTCAAGGTGTATTTGAGATTTAGAACTCTACACTAAACTTTGGCATAACTGAGAGCTGGTTTTCACTGGAACAATCAGTTTGGAGGTTCTATAGTTGCTGGTTTGATTTTTCCTTCATATGACTCTACAGCTCCCCCCTGACACAATAATTTTACCTTTCTGCTCCTTGGAATCAGCTCTGAAAAGCATATGTTTGTTATGGAAAATTACAGACCTGAAACTTAACAGTTTTGGGACAAGAATTAAAGACTCATGTCAAGATATAGAAAACTTTCAGGACAGAAGGAGTCTCTGCTACTGTACATGACTTGCCATGATTTGCTGCTTCCACAGTTTGGATGCTTGCATTTGTTCAGCTGTGTTTGATCTCTTATCACAGCTGGCTATCAGCCTGCTGCAGCTGCTCCTTCCTGACCTTTTTATTGAAGTTTATTTTTTCCCCCAAAATCTGTTAGGATGCACGGGGCTGGGCAACACTTCCTTGGGGATGACAAATGCCATCAGCAAGGCCCATTAGGAGGAAAACAGCCTCATACAGCTGAGGAACAGTAGTGCAGAGGAAAAGAGAAAGATTTACTGTTTCAGGTTGCAGCTTTCTCATCTATAAATTAAAGGGAAAACAAAACCTGTCTGGTGAAACACAGAAAGTAGCCATTAGAAAACAAGAAACAAGGATGACACTGACACAGGGCCTATGGGAATGCAATATTTCCCATAAAGTTATTAATTAACAACAGGTTGGTAGGATGGAAGGGAGAGAAATTTGGACTTCAATAATACTGGAAAGATGTCCCTCTTTTCTTTCCTCTCTTGCTGGCTGTCTCTTCCCTTTCTGCCTGCCAAGAATGCTCTTCTCTCCCTGATGACTAGAAGGCAGCTCACAGCTAATGCCTTCAGAAAAGCGGGTTTTTTTGCTCGTAAAGCTCAAATCATCTCTGCTCTCTTAGTTATAGCTGGAATCCCCTAAATTACACAATACAACCTATGGAAATATCATGATTTCTCTCTTGGGGAAGGGGAGTAGTAATCTACTTTGTAAACCCAGCACATCACTCATCTGAGCCTCACCAATAACTAAAACAAAAAATCAACTAAAACCAAAAATCAAAAAATCCTCAGAGAGTACCACAATATTCCCATTCTGAGCTCTATAGAGGAATTTAAGCAAATCAGTATTGGCCTGCCAGTTCCTGAGCTCCTTGGTTTGGAGGGCTCCTAAGGTGACTCAGTGGCCGGACTAGCCACAAGTAACTCGTACAACTTACCACCGAGGATTTTGGCATGACCACCAGAGAACACACTCATGTGCACACACCTGCATTTTGTAACACAATCTCATTTAATCAGGGAGCAAATGCTAAATGTTAATCAATGTCAAAAATCTCCTTTCAAAAGGAGAAATTGCTATGAGCAGTTGCAACCTCTTCCACCAGCATAACCACATGTTGAAAAGCTCCTTATCCAGGTGGCACAAGACAGATGACTCAAGAAAGAAACTGTAGATCCCAGTCACATCTTCATCAGGAAGCCCAAGAGCAGACCCACTATGAACCCACGGGAGCAGGATGGGGCTGTAATGGGCTCAGCCCAGACCCCACTGCCACAGGCCAGTCCATAGCCATGGGGCCATCCATGGTCAGGCCAGGAAGTCCCATCAGTGGGTCAGGGTCAGATGGGGACTTGGACATACCTGTGGGGCAGCTCATGTGAGCATGAGCAGTCCCAACAGAAAGGCAGCTCTCTGTGGAACCAGGGGAAGCTACTGACACATCCTCATCTCTCATCACTCCCCAACCCTTTAAAGGTGCCCACGCAAGGTTTCACAGCTTTTGGGGAAGAATTCTGAATGTTCTCTGTTTGCATTTTTCGTTGTTTTTCATGCTAGATATTCTTCATACATTTTGAAAAACTAACACTCTCTAGTCCAGGTCACCGAGCAGCAAAAACAGAGGTTGCTCAGCTTTGAACTCTCATTAGTGATATGCCCCTTCATCTATGCTCGTAGCTGGAGAGACAGATGCTGTCATATAGATGTGTTCAAGATGCCTCTGCAGAAAACTTAAATGCAAACATCACAGTTTGTACCTTTTCTTGACTTCTTTTTTCCAACCATAGCAAGATACCACACTAGGAGAAGAAAATTACTTAGTTTCATAAAAGTTTTATGGGTTGCAGGGAAGCAAGTTAATCCAGGCAGCAACACAGACATATTTGACTTCTATTGATCTAATCATCACTATCCTGTTCCTACCATTTAAGTATTCCTCTAAATAACAGGTGGTTGACAAACTTGTGCCTCTTTAGGGGCATCAAAACATCAAAGACTTGTAGATTTGAAGTCACTGTCATTTTTCGTTTTTCATGGTTTACACAATTTGCTCAAGATTACTCAAAATACTCACTGAGAAAAGTAGGCCAAGTTTTAGGGGGAGGAAGGTCTAGGGGTGGGTTACTTATATTCGAGGGTTCATTTCTGAGCATTCTGACTGTAATTCAGCAAGAGAGCATTGCAACACAGCAGTATGAGGGCACACGTATGCTTAGAATTAGCTGCAGACATGAAAAGCTTCCAAAACTGGAACACATAGCATTATAACTCCACTAAACAATGAAATTCAAGAAGTGAAAATGCATTTTATAGTTCAGTTTTTTTCCTGTCAGCATCCCAGGAGCAAAAGGAAGGAATAAAGAGTGTGGGAAAGATGAAATGCTAAAAGCCTCTTCAGAAAGGGGTTTTTGTCCTTAAAGAAAAAATGTACATCTTGAAAAAAGAAACCAAACCAAACTAAAAAAACAGAAATCCCCATTACTCCAACATTTCACAATACACATTTCTTGATCATTTACAAATGAATATAAAGATTAATACAACTGTGAGAAAAAGACATTTTTTTGGTTATACAAAAAAAAATTGCACTTTATTATATATCTTGGAACCATACCCTTGGCAATATCCCATTCCAAGCTTTTTAAGCTCACTCATTGATTGGATGGAAGTACAATGTATGGAACAATGACAGATATGGTTTATCAACATTCATATATTTTCACAAGCTGGACACAGGCCTTCAAGATGTAGAAGGACCATATTTCAGAGTAAAGAAAACAGCTGAAAAATGCTGTTCTGAAATTATTCACTCTCTATAACATTTGTAGTTATACAGGAGCCCTAGTTTAACAGAAATAATAAAAAAATAACTCCACCTTAAAAACAGCAAGCCTTTTTTTAAATCATCTATTAGACAATACCCAGCCTGTTACACAAAGTTAAATGTTCAGACCCTTAAATCACAGGGAGGGTGTTTTTTTAAATAATTTCTACAGGAAATTCAAAGCAAAAACTTTGTGTCTCTAAGAACATTACAAGTTTCCTGGCATTCTCTTGGCTGGTACCAAAAGGCGAGCTTAGGAATCCCATTATTTTAACAGAACTGGACAGAAAGTAGCTCATTTTCCCAAGGCAATAAATCTCCTCCAGCATATGTCCTCGTCTAAGTGGTGGAAATCTCAAGCCATCAGTTTGCTTTAATCCAAGAGCCCATAAAGTTTCAAGAAATGTCTCCGGAGCTCACCTCAGAAACAGAACCTCAAAGCAGAACACAGAGGATAATTGGGAATTTCCTTCACCAAGACATCCATCTCTTTATTCAGTAGCTAACACAGCCTCCCTTCCTATTGGCAGCATGCACAGGGTGAGATAATATGGATTAACAGATAAACTTGGGGTTTCGTCCCTTGATTAAACAACTCTTGACAGACCTCCTTTTCTGCAGACAAACAAATAAGACCTAGTGGCAATGACCATAGAGGAGCTCTGTTGAACCTCTTCTCCCCATTTTTTTTTTAACATGATGAATGCATGTGATAATAAAATCACAAAAAACATCTCATAAGCAAGCTGGAAACAAATTGAAACTTCCCCCTAATCATTTCCCCCTATATTTCTGCTTCATATTTCCTAGAGTAATTTAGATTTTACGTAGTACATTTGCAACAACAAGTTAGTAGAGATTCTGCTCTTTCTTACAGAAATATGTCCAACGGGTTTGCAAACCAAAACTCCCCTGAACATTGGTCTGAGTCTTGATTTTTCTGTAACTCCACCATCATGCTCAAACAATTCATTCATCATGCCCTGAATTGTGCCTGGACAGATGACTAGGATTGCAAGAGCTCACAAGAGTAAAATGTGAAAAACAAAACTTCTGATAAACAAACACTGGACAGTTTTCCCCCTGAAAGAGTTAACTGGAAAGAAAGGTCAACAGTAGACTGTCCATCAGGCTTTCTCATTAACTCAGAGCTCTTCTTGACACACAGTGGTTTGGTTCATCAGAGCTGAATGTACGAATCTTACTGTCTTCAAAATTTGTTTGGTAGTTGTTTTTGTAATATCAGAGCTACTTCCTACCGGTAATCTATGTTCCCTTACGAGATCCCTGAGAGCTCGGAAGTGCAGTTATCCCCATTCTGCAAAAAATAATATTGAAAAAAAAAAAAAGCATAAGCACGAACAATGCTGAGGGTAAATGGAGTTTGTTTCTAATTCCAGAGGAGCCACAGCAAGGCAGTCCTCATGTTGGGTAAAAGTTAAATAGTCAGGTTTGAAGTATACCTCAGATTCCTATAGGAAGCCAGAGAGTAGAGCAGGGAATTAAATTCCATGGCATTCAGTTTCAGGGTAGCTCCCCAACCATCAGGCCAACCTCTCTTGTTTCCTTGAGTTTAAAAATTAGTTTGATTATACTACGAAATCTGCTAGGAAAGCCCTTCATTTTGTTTGTAGTATCCACACAGTGGAGGGAATATATTTGACTAAATTAACATTCTCAATAGATTTAAAGTAGGACAACTCTTTCATGAAGATAAGACAGTCTTCAGAGTCCATCCCAACAAAATTCAGCCTCAAAAGTGAATTGTGGGATCATTCATATTATTGTCAGTAATAGGTCCTTTTGGCTTTAGATGAAATTATTTCAACTGAACAGTCATTTGAACATCTGCCCTGACATTCCATAACCCTGTAAACAAGAATATTTTATGCAGATCAGTGGCAAACCGTGTAGCACAGTGGGTGCCATGGGCAATCCCAGCTCAGCACACACCTATAGTTACACACATGGATAGAGCTGTTGAAATAAGTGGGTTCATTTGAATGTTTATATTTTTAACTTTCAAGAGGGTGTGGGCCAGAGCAAGAAAAAACAGTGAAATCTTGATGTGTTGCAATCACCAAAGGTCCCACTGAAGTCAGTGCTGTAAAGATGCCATCTGTGTTAGCAAGAATTACATCTGGCAGTTTCTGCAGACTTGGAATGCTGTCCTTTGCACTGCTGGTCTGGTCCGTGCTAGTAGTACTGAGTACATGTTTTTGTTTCATTACTTACCTGCTTTTTCTTCCCCCTGCCCCCCCCAAAGTCTGAGACACACAATTTGTGTTATTGCATAACCAGGGATTTTCTTGAGTCCTGAAGAAATTCAAGCAAGTTATATCAAAAAACTCATTGGACACACGGTATTACCTTATGCATGCCATGAGTTTATAGAACTCATTTGAATAGTTACAGTGACTATTCAACTAGATGCTCACAGTTAACTTGTTATGCCAGTGCACTGACAGAGGGGAGATCTCCCAGAATGTGTGCAACTGTACCATCTATCTCCCTGCCCTCCCTTCCTGTGACACCTCTGATAAGTGACAAATACCTTCAGTGCTACATCCATTTTAACAGGGAGGGAGAGAAGGACTTTTCTAAAAAGTCTCACATAGCATGATGGGAACTTCTAGTGAGCACATCACGTTCATCAAGTCCAAGAGAGACCCTTCAGCGTGTAGCTCCTTAGTGACCTTTTTTTTTTTTGTTCTTTTCTTTCTTTTTCCCTGTATAACAATTTTTTTAGTGTCACAGATTCAGTTCAGAATCTAGTGAGGCTCCAACATTTGTATCTGTGCTGGGCAAGGCATTGTTGCATCTTAAGAGTCAACAGTCTCTAAAAACGTGTAATGGTGCACTTGGTAATAAACCACAATTCTGCCAGCCAACTAGCCATTAGTGTGCTAAAAGCATGCAGATGGCTTGTCTGCAGCCTTATGAACAGACACAACGGCAAGGGTCCGTGTCCGGGTAGCCCATATTTTGCATTCAGGGACATCCCTACAGATATTTGGCTCAAACTACGTTCCAGGCACTGGTTGAGTAGCCAAGGAAAACACAGCTTCAGAGAGCTATTGTTTCTTGTTCACTGATTTGTTTCAAAACATGGATACATGAGTACAAAATTCAGGAGATAGCTCCAACTGTATATCTGTTCATCTGTGGTCAAGCAAAAGAAGACAAGATCCCTACAGTGCAGAAGGCATAGACAAGTGTCACATTAAATTTTTCCACTGGAGTAACCGTCATCATCCACCACAAGCAAAAAATCGACTCAAAATTATGATGCCAAAACCATCAAATAGATATGATTTTTCAAATAGCCCAACACCGCATAATCTCCTAAACTTGCACATTTGCTATTAAGGAACAAACTATGATTCCCTTGTCAGTCTCACTGACCGACTTTAAAAGAATGTAGTAGTCCAGGAACGAAAATTGTCATCTACCATTAATGCTTCACAGCAGGTAACCTATCTAAAACTCAAAGCCTTGGGTTTGGGACCTTGTAACTTTCTGCCAATTCCTGCTTTTGAATGAAGAAATATTTTCCATGGTGTACAGGTTACATGTAGTGTCAAGGCCCAGATACACACACAGAATCACAGAGTGGTTTGGTTTGGCAGGGACCTTAAAGATCATCTCCCATCTGCCATGGGCAGAGACAACTTCCATTAGATCAGGGTTCATCACAGCACCATCCAACCTGGCCTTGGACATTTCCAAGGATGGAGCATCTCACAGTTAAACATTTCAACAGTCATTTCATCTCTAATTTTTTTCCTTCCATAGAGGAGTGGGAATTCTCAGAGCAGCACAAACAACCTTATGCTTACATAGCACTGTGAGATGTATGCAAGAGTAAACTCAAGATGAGTAGTACAAACAGTGATACCAGGGCTAAACATGTGAAAACAATGCACCTGTCACTCATGTGAAAATGTTATCCCACTGCGTTGTCCTCTCTGCTTCCATTTCTTTTTTTATGGGAGCCAGAGGGCTCTGGGAGCACCAACAGAGCCTCTCACAGACTGCATTGCTCAACCCTCTCCTTTCTGGATTTACTCTCTCTTTAATCTTCTGATTCCTTTTTTGACAGAGTAGTAGTTCATTTCAAACCCCTTCTTAGTGTTTCAGTCACCAAAGAGTGGTGGGGTACCAATATAAATCAATGGAGATAAGCTGATAGTTTTTACGAGGTACAGCCAACATCTGTACTCCAAATAATTCAACAATTCACACGTAACAGCCACATTTCCTAGCTTTATGTTTTCATAAGTTAATGAAAAGAGATAGGTTTCCCATGAGAGGTGCTGAAGTTCCACACAACATTATTTACCCTTCTTTCAAAAGCATAATTTTCATCAACGGAAATTACTCAGATGCAATAAAACATGTTTTTCTAACAAAATGAAGTCCAAATCCTGTTTCCTGGACCAACTTGAACTTTCCAATAGAGGACAATAAAGCTACCTCTTAGACTGGGAAAAACATTATTTGGGCCTTTCTTTGAACCATCCAACACCAGTAAATAAATATAGAGAGACAAACATTTCAGTTTGTTATGTTTTGGTTTATGGGTAACTGTGGTGGTAAGTGCACAGAAAGATTCCCTAATGATCTCGGGTTGATCCTGACCAGAACATGCTGAAAAGCTTTCTCTGGTTCACTAATGCAAATCAAGTAATGATGTTCCAAATATCTTTCAACAAAAACATCTTTGTTAGTGCTTTCAAAGAAGTAGCTACAGATCAAACTTCTTAGATATAGCTTAAAAAAAATAAAATTAAGAAGTCTTTTTTCTTTCCTGTATGTTTTTAAAGATAGAAAAAGAGGGTTTTTCGTGGTTTATAAAGGCAAAAGAGTATTTTTATTACTAATCCATCTGCCTCTATTCTGTGGAACTGTTTTCCTTTAACTGCATCATCCCTGGTCTGCACTAGAAATTCTTACCAGTTTTGTAGTGCAGGGTGTGAGTGGGATGATCTATTTCTTTCTTGAGTGACAATGGCTTTTCAGTTATATCAGGAGGGGGAAAGTACTTCAGTACTTCCTTAGTGTATACATGCAATGCCATAAATTTCTGCCAGCAAATTTCTGGCAGAAATTTCTAAAATTGTTCTTTTGCAATCATAAACTATGTTTACATTAGATGAGTTCAGCATTCTGGATGGAGACAAATATTTTCTAATGAGACTATGAGGCCATTAGAACTTTTCTTATGAATGAATGGCTACATTGTTTTTAAAGAGAAATTCATTTCTGTTCAAGTGGGTTCTTTGTAGAGCATTTTCCCATATTATGATTGTACATATTCAATCCCAACAAGCAATACTAAGTATGTTTAGTTCTTCTCACGTATCTTTGAAAAAAACCTCTTTTTCTAAAGTTTAATATCTTAAGAAAATGCAAAATTATAGGCAGTTCCTAGCAGTAATGAGGACCAACATGGACCAGGGATGACTGTTCTTTCCCATGCACAAATATTACCTTCCATGTTTAAAAGTCAAAAAACATTAGCCAGACACAGTTGTTGATTATTTGACAATTATTACTGTTCTTCAGAAAAAAAGAAAAAAAAAAAAAGCAAGCAAGCAAACAAACAAACAAAAGTAACAAACTCATCTCAATAGGAACTGTGTTGCATGAATTTCATTGCCTGATGTCCCAGACTCACGGGCACTAAAGACGACTGCTACCAGCAGACCTAGGAAGGCAGAGGAAACAGAGCTTGTGCACCACAATAAAAGCTGATGATTAAACCAAAATGCTGTATGATTTGCCACAGGTCAAATGACGTCTTTTATGGAGATGTCAACTCTGACCTGTATTTCTACCCTCTGAATTGTTTGGCTTGTGTTTTAAAAAAATGCACCTAGATGAAGATGGATGCAACAGCAGGGACATTGTTGTAGGAGATTCTCTACCTAAATCAATACCCACAAGCATTTCTGACATTATAAACTTTTCAATGTTCCAGAGAAAATCTAATTCTCCAAAAGTTATAGCCTCTACTAAATTCATTGAAGAGTTTCAGTAAGTCTGTTGAGCCAGCAATCATGGTGACAAACCAAGTCTTGTCCTCTGCAGGCACTTGCAGTGACTCCTGATGGGGTTTGGCATGTTTGGCACCATAGGTAAAGTTCTCCAAGTGTCAACAAGGAGGTTATGGGTGCTGTGTGTGCAAGTTTTCAGAGGATTTTGTGATAAATGTGGACTGAGATGGGGGTGATACAGAATCCTCTAGCCACGCACAGGTACTGTACAGTAGCACCCTGGCTCTGACAGAATCCCAGCTACACTTGAGAGGCTCAAAGCCTATCATGACTCTGGCTGCTTCCATAAGCAGTTTGGCTGCTCTTCCTTTGCCATGGAACCTTGTGGAGTTTAGAAATTAAAATACAATAAATAAATAAAAAGAGAAATAATAACTGTTTATCTTACAGTAAGTCTGTAACACTAAAATGAGATGTTAACTTAGATTCTGTCTTTGGGGGATTATTCAGTTCAGGTAAGATTAAGCTGCTTTGACATTTCCCAAATGAGTGTTCTGCCCTGTAAGGATACCTTGTCTACCCCTACTCCTTCAGCAGTCAAGGAGTCCAGAAGTATAAGGATTTAACACCAGGAAAAACAGTTACCAATCTATACAGACAAAGCTTCTCATAATGCTTTCTTGCTGTAGGTTGAGTAGCCCTTCTGTATTCCTTCAGTATTAACCCACATGGATCCCTCCTACCAGTTATTGTAACACATAACTCCAACCATTTGGACAGTTCCTTAAACATGGTCTTCTGAAACACGCACCCAATCCAGAAGAGCAGGCTACCTGTGGAGCATTCAGAACATGGACAAAACCCCACACAGATGCTTTAGAAATTTCAGAAATTCAGATTTTTTTCGAACCAGTCAACTGGTGCTCTACAAAGGATACTGCCATTTTTAATATGTTTGTTCTGCCTGACAAGTTCAATTTGCCAATATGTTCTGAAAACCTAGAAGACACCAGTTTCAGAGTCATCCAACTCCAAAATGGTGCTACTCCTCATCTTTGAAGTGATGTCTTCCTGTGCCACTGCCTCTCATTGCTGGTATGTCTTCAGATGGACAGGCTTTAGGTCTTGGGTGCTGACAGGAAGACCAGGGGGTTGAAGAAAGCCTATCCCCTTATTTGAAAAAGATTTTAAAGAATTCCCCATTTATTAAAGAGACTATTTAAAGTAGAAATATATCTAGGTAAAAATGTTAAAAGATATTATATGTAGAATATTGAAATAATCTTGAAAACATCATCATCAAAAGAAATGAGAAGGACTGTACTAATCAGTGAACGCAACTGAGTTGTAAACTCTATGAGATACTGCATACCGCAGTTGCATTGAATGGCAGCATGATCTAATTTAAGAACAAAACCAGCATGAGTCTTCCAGGTTTGGGGTCTCAGGAGAAAGTCTGAATATCTTCTATGACACAGAGCTTGTAACAACTCCGGTAATCGTGTTTAGGTAATTTTCTAATAATGAGTTGTGGGATTTTAAATATTCTCTATTTTCCTGCAAAGACTTACTAAACATGCTAGAAGAATACAGAGGTATTCAGATCAAAATGAGGACACATTTTAAACCACAAGACTGAATAAATAGGATCTACTCAGTAAAAAAAAAAAAAAACCACTCAATTGGAGAAAGAGTCCAAGAAATCAAACCATTTACTCCTTGAAAGAGAATTTTACTGTCTCATTGGTGCTAACTCTTTCAAGGCCCAGTTAGGCATTACTTCATCAAAATTACAAGTAGAAGAATTACTGGTGTGCTCGGAATGTCTTCAGATTTCCCAGTATTTTCTCATTAATGTTAATATGCCGTTAGAACATTCTGCACTTGAGTTAGTGACTCATGATATTAGACATAGCCCTAAGGCAACCAAAAAAGTCACAAGTATCTCACAGCACACTTCAGTAGCAATGCCCTATAAAACATCCTTTGCATCTGAAATTCATCACTTCCTCAGCAATCTCATTAAAGTGGTAATTTCAGAGATGCCTGCAGCAATGCAGGCACTGCACCAGCCCTTCTTCCAGAAGTTACTTCTCAATGCTGTTATTGGCATTTGCGAGTGGTGGAGCTGACTGGCAGGGGGCAAAGCACGGACTGTCATCTTGTCATGTTTCATCAGTCACTACTGATGCAAGCTAGTGAATAATGTAGCATAAATGAGAACTTCTGCAGATAACGGCAAAACATTACTCCTGAAAAATCTGGCGGCCCACGGCTTGGACAGGGGCACTCTGTGCTGGGTTAGGAACTGGCTGGAGGGCCGGGCCCAGAGAGTGGTGGTGAACGGGGCTGCATCCAGTTGGTGGCCGCTCACCAGTGGTGTCCCCCAGGGATCAGGGTTGGGCCCAGTTCTGTTTAATATATTTATTGATGATTTAGATGAAGGAATAGAGTGCACCATTAGTAAATTTGCAGATGACACCAAGCTGGGGGGGAGTGTCGATCAGCTGGAAGGCAGGAGAGCTCTGCAGAGGGACCTGGACAGACTGGAGAGCTGGGCTGATTCCAACGGGATGAGGTTCAACAAGGCCAAGTGCCGGGTCCTGCACTTTGGCCACAACAACCCCCTGCAGTGCTACAGGCTGGGCACAGAGTGGCTGGAGAGCAGCCAGGCAGAAAGGGACCTGGGGGTACTGATCGACAGGAAGCTGAACATGGGCCAGCAGTGTGCCCAGGTGGCCAAGAAGGCCAATGGCATCCTGGCCTGGATCAGGAACAGCATGGCCAGCAGGAACAGGGAGGTGATTCTGCCCCTGTACTCGGCGCTGGTGAGGCCACACCTGGAGTGCTGTGTCCAGTTCTGGGTCCTCAGTTCAGGAGGGATATTGAGGTGCTGGAGCAGGTCCAGAGAAGAGCAACCAGGCTGGGGAAGGGACTTGAGCACAAGTCCTATGAGGAGAGGCTGAGGGAGCTGGGGTTGTTTAGCCTGGAGAAGAGAAGGCTCAGGGGAGACCTCATCACTCTCTACAACTACCTCAAAGGAGGTTGTAGCCAGGTGGGGGTTGGTCTCTTCTCCCAGGCAAACAGCAGTAAGACAGGAGGGCATGGCCTTAAGCTGTGCCAGGGGAGGTTTAGGTTGAATATTAGAAAGAAATTCTTTACAGAGAGAGTAATCAGGCATTGGAATGGGCTGCCCAGGGAAGTGGTGGATTCTCCATCCCTGGAGGTTTTTAAGATGAGGCTCGACGGGGCACTTAGTGCCATAGTCTAGTAACTGCGGTGGTGTTGGATCAAGGGTTGGACTTGATGATCTCAGAGGTCCTTTCCAACCCGTCTGATTCAATGATTCTGTGATCAAAACAACAGGAAGGTCATTACTGAAAGATACTCATTTCATAGTGTGTTTTACTTAGTAATACCGACAGTGAATAAGACCTTTTAAATGCAATAAAAATAACTGCTTCTTGGTGGCAACTCAGTATGAGACACTAGAGAAATCCAGGCTTATGAGAAAGGAATCAAACAATCAAGTTTAAGACATCTTTGATGGAAGAAAAAAATTAAAAAACACCTTTGATGGAGAAAGAAGAATGTAAAGAAATCTCCAGTTCCGTGTGCCGCTACCAAGCATTGAACACTGTAATCATCATAGGAAGATTAGCAGATGTTCTCTATACATGCCTGCTAATTGCACACCTTTCCTCAGGCTCCACTAGCTTTTATATGGAAAGATTATTTTTCCTTCAGTGCTCATTCCATTAGTGTTACCAGCAGTAGTGTTGGTCTGTAATTAATCACTGCACACATTAACCCAGCTGCAAAGCACCCACTCCGTGTACACACAGTGATGTCCCCACAGAGTACCAAATCTGATAGGGAAATAAAAGACATACTTAAATTGTGTGACAGACCTAGGAAGAAAGTTCAAAGTAATCTAGGAGCCATGTGTTGTGCATGAAGAGTAAAAGAACAGATTAATATCTCTAATTACAAAATGGGGATTATCCTTAAATGTTTCAATTTGAACAGGCAATTAACTGAGTTAATGGTTGCAAATACACGGCCTGAAGAGTTTTTACCTTTCATGTTTCAGTAAGGCTAATATCCATAAGGAAAAAATGTTCTCAAAGCATGCTTATCATTAATCCAGTCTTCCTCATAAAATGCAAAGCTCTTCTTCTGCCTTATCTCTTTAAGCAGTAGATTTCCTACAGTGATTTCATTTGATAGCTTGCTACTGCATGAGCTTCAGCAAGATTAATCTGACTCCAAAGCAGGCAATGCTGTTTCAGTACTCATTTGCCCAGAGTTTTTACTGAGGAAATAAAGTTATGCTGCATAGCTTGCTTGAACATTAGTCTTTCATCAGTCAATTGATGAAGCATTGAAAATAAACTTTGGTTAAGAAATAAAAAAAATACAATTTATGAACGCAACTGCTGTAGGTGGGCATGACTTTGTATTTTGATTTTTTCAAAAATGCACATTTTACTAAAAGCCTACAAGAGTGACTCATAGGACATTGCCTTGTTGATAGGATAGCTAGACTGGAAACCAGCTAATAGATCCTTACACAGTAGAGGTAACAGATGAGCTCCAAGCTGCACATCTCATCTCAGCAGCCCAGGGGAGCCAACCATGCCTTCAGACCTACCCCTTACCTGTGGGATATTTTCCTATTCCATACTTTTAAGAATCAGAGTTTAGTTTTGTTTAAGTCAACATGATTGCAAAGTTCCAGAAATTTGGCTGTATCTTCAGACCCGAACTTGGTCATTCCTGCTCAGAGCCAGTGATGAGGGCACTACGTACATCATGCCAGAAATGTACCAAAGGCAGGTCCATTCTTTCCTGGAAACTTCCCTGCCCACTCCACAATTCCAAGTAACACAGTCATCAGGAGATGCAGAGAGGTTGCTGCCCACCTTGAGTTGGCACAAACATAATCGGAAGATATTGTCGCTCCATTTGGCAGTAAAAGCTAGGAAGGAAGATCCCTCCCCCAGACATTCAAACTGATCCATATGCTCTTCGTGGTAAGCTAAGTGGCTGCAAAGTCCCAGCTATTCACCAGCTGGAGAGCAGCTGAGCAGGGAAAGTCATAACATGCTGTGGTTTCCAACTGGTCCCCTATGGCCTGGCATTTCTGGAGTAGGTGTGCATTTTGTGAAATAATACCCTCAGGCGCTCAGCAGAGAGTAAGGGGTTTTCCCAGAGCCACCACCATCAGTGCCTGTGCACCACAATATTGCTGTAATCCTCACTGTTTTGAATGACTGCCTCAAACTTAGTAAAAACACTTTGGTTATACTAAATAAACAGGAAGATTTTAAGCATACCTGCTGGGAGACTGGAGATGCAAGATATGAGACGCAGCAAGCAGGAAAGCAGAAAGGAGGGACCTTCAAAAATTACAGGATATTTTGTCTCAAAACACGTTTCTGAAAACAAAACAAGGAAGAAATATTTCCGGTAATGATGAGACGACAAGAAATTGTAAGAGAAAAGGCATCATATAGGAAGGTGACAGGAAAAAAATTTAGCAGGAAGAAAAATGAGGAAATACAGTAATAACTCAGACTGCAAACAACTGGGAGAAGTTATAATTTCAGAGGCAATATTCATGGTCAGGCTAGGTTCAAAATGTGTTCAGACCATGTTCACCCACAATGGTCAAAACTATGCTAGCTTTCTTTCCAACAGTTTCTAATGCCAGCACACAGAGTCTTACCCCTGTACAAGACTTGAACAGCTACCCACATCTTAACCACTAGATCTGAGACCTTTTCTTTGTTGATTTAGAGGCTATGGTTTTGAATTAAGGCTACACCTTTTATCAGTGGTCAGATGTTAACTGAGGTAGTGACTTATGATATGTGTGTGTGTGTGTGTGTGTGTGTGTGTGTGTGTGTGTGTGTGTGTGTGTGTGTGTGTGAAATGGGGAGGAATAATGAGGGAAAATCCAGCAACAAGATCTTTGCTCTGGACTGCCTTTTCTGAGTCAGTTTCTGTTACAGTTTCCAGACCAAGAACACACTGTTTGTTCGTGGTCTGTGGAAACCTAACTTGTTAAAGGCTTTTTGGCTCTCCTCCTCATTTCCACTTGCTAAATTGCCATAAAAAGCTGCTATGTTATGCAGGGATTTTCACCTTTGGCATTTCTGAGATGTCTAGCCTTCTTGTTTTTCACATTCCTGCCCTGTGGCAGCAAGTGGTGTGGCTTCAAGAGACATGCTGTGTAGTCACGATTAGCAGAGAAAAAGTCCTACGGAACTGTGAACTGGGAGGCCAAGAAGCAAGTGTGATCCACTTGCTGGATCACACTTACGTCTTGGTCTCCCAGTTCTTCTTGGCCCCCCACTTTTTCAAACCAGCAAGTGTGATCCACTTACTGGTTTGAAAAAGTTCAAGAAAAAAAAGTCTCCTTAAAAAAATCTTGACTTCTTGATTCTACCGGTGTGTGTTGGTGCAGAGGATCTGGGGCAGAGAGACTCAGACCATTCACAAACAATTCTGGCCTCAGACTCACATTCTTCTTTACCTCCAAATTCACAACTAAGATTCACCAGTAGAGGCTGCTGATTCAAAGGTCCAATAAATCTCCTCGCTAGAACAGGAGGCACAAAAGTTATGACGGGACACCAGGGGAAATCACATCTTGTAACCACTCTTCACGAATACCTTCATCATCTAAACCAGGAAATGAATAAATATTTCCAGAGTTGTCAATGGGTATAACTCTTACAAATAAGGATGGGGGCATTGGGAGGGGGGGAGAGCAGTGGAAGAGGGCAACAGCTGTACAGAGTGCTGACACAGGAGATGCTTTTAGTGGTTCAAGCGTACTGGAGGTAAATGATGTGAGGGGGCAAGAGGTCTGAAGGCAGACAAAGTTTTCCTCAAGGTAGAGAGGATATTTTTACAGTAGATTTTGCTTCTTATTCTAAACAGATTTGTTTTGTGCATGTTGTTTAACTTGCCTTGTTCATAGACCAACCCAACATTCCACTGCCCTGTAAGGCTTCCAGATGTCCTCTCTTTACTGCAAAGTGCGTGTCCCCCCATCCACTCTGAGGTCAACCACAAGTAGATTGCATAATTCTTGGCTAATACTAGTGGTATGTATAGTGAGAGCTGAGCCTATGGCACTAAATTTATGTGCTACATACTATCTCTCTGGCAATGGTGTCTAGCCCAAGCAATCTTAAACTGAAACTTTGCATTTCTCCAGTGCCCTACTCAGCCTTGCTCTTGCTTTTCTCAAGAAATTGCAATTTATTTCCTTCACTTAGACTTAATATTTGAACCTCCTTAATGACATCCAAAAGAAGTGGAAAAAAGTTAAAACAAAATCAGCCAGGCTACACTTAATCTGACTGAACTAACTATAACTACTAATGAGTACAAAAAACGTGCGGAAACCATCACTGCAAGAAATGCACTTAAACTAAAAATATTGTAGTACAGTTTGACTGTGCCTTGATCACTGTGTGTAACCAAAAGTTTATCTTTTAGTGTTTGTTTTCAAGCAAAGGTCACTAAAAGCCAACTGTTATGTATAAACTCTAAATGATCTTGTGATTTCTTACCAAAACAGTCTCATGCCCTTTGTTTTACTTGGGGGAAACTACTTTAAACTGAAACCCACAGTTACTATACCTAATTTAGAGGGTCAACACTGCAGCACTCTTTCCATAGAATGTCTTAATTTCTGCTTCCGTAGATGACTTGACACAAAAGAAGGTGCTCAGAAGGTGTCCAATAATTAATTGTCAGAGACTGAGGCGCTTGGAGACATTATATGAAGAAGACCAGGGCTAAAGAGACTATGCAGTTACTATAAACTCTGGAAAATGAAGCAGAGGCAATCAGGTACTTGCGTCAGCCTGCTTTGCTTTTTCATACACACTTGCACATCCGTACTGCTGTTGTACTTCTCCACTGAAAGCCAGGCACTTATGTGCTATACTTATCCTGATTGCCAAGATAAAAGCACCTGGCTCTTGCTTCAGTTACTGGATTTTCCAAATTGCAGTCACTCTTTTTAAAGAACGTAAAGGGGTTTCAAAAATGGACATTTTACACAAAGTCACACAGGCATAGTAGTGTTAGTGTGCTATTTTCATTGAGACAACACCAAGCTCTACTTGCTCTGAATGACACTTTAAGTACATAGATGCATATTAAAAGCCACTTGCTGAAATAAACTGAAATAATTAAAATTCTGATTATGCCTAAAGAAAAGTAATTTCCAAGCAATAAAAATTGATAGTCAGTTAAATCTTGTTATTCAGCCATGGCACATGAGACAAATGCTTTGATGTCTATTAGTTCTGTAATTTTTTTTCCCTCCAAGCATTCATTTGTGGAGATTTGGTAGCTCTCTGGGGTTGTTATTAATTACTCTAAAATAATTTGTCCTGAAAAAACTGCCAGTGCTCTTAATAAGTGGCAAGTCTGAATGCTTAGTTGCATGACTCATGAATATCAACCATTAATAACAACTCCTCACTAAAAATACTAAAAGTTCATTGCAATAATAACAACCTTTAATGCAGAACCTTTCATATAATAACTGTCTTTATACAAAGGTCTCTGTTTCACACAGACGTCAGGAGGGGCAGAGAGTGCTCCCTTTTTATGAGGGCGCTGATCAGGATTTCATAGAATCATAGAATCAGACGGGTCGGAAAGGACCTCTGAGATCATCAAGTCCAACCCTTGATCCAACCCCACTGTGGTTACTAGACTATGGCACTAAGTGCCACGTCCAGCCTCGTCTTGAAAACCTCCAGGGATGGAGAATCCACCACTTCCCTGGGCAGCCCATTCCAATGCCTGATTACTCTCTCTGTAAAGAATTTCTTTCTGATATCTAATCTAAACCTCCCCTGGCACAGCTTAAGGCCACCCTCTTGTCTGACCTGATTTCAGGTGAACTACTAAGCAGGAGGCTATCTGCATGAGAAATAGAAGAAATCACTTGGATGGAGGCCTAGGTCACCTTGCCCTGAGTTGGGATTAGTTACACCTGCCTTCATCCAGCCTATTCTTAAAGACTTCAGTGATTAAGACTGCTGAGGGAAGTCATGTCAGGGCTTCACCATAGTTGTCATCACAATGTTTAAGCCAAGTCCTCAGTGGTCCAGCTGTGTATTACCTTCCTGTTGTTTCGATAGATCCATTTCTATTCTTTTCTTAAAACTAAACAACTTCAGTTTTTCCAGTCCTTCCTCAGTGGCGATATTTACTACACCTGAAATGACTCCTGGGAGAAAATGGGTCTCTTTCAGCCAGAAAGCAGAACAGGAAAGCAAACCCAGCCCCCTTTCACAGGTATCATTTTACTGCAGAGACACAGCAAAAGGTGCTCCAAAAGGCCACTGTGACCTCTGAATGCAACAGACATGTATGCACCTAATACATAACTCCACACATTAATGTAAAATCATGCATATAGAGTAAAAAATGAATGTCACTTGTTAGTATCAGAGATTACCCAAGAAAACAGTGATGATGGAACAGTAGTGATAATGAGATGAACATGAACACTGAGTATGAGGCAAAAGGGTTACCAGGATTTTTGTGCATGTCAACAAGTCAGATGAGAAAAGCATGGAAACTTTATATATCTCATAATCTGGTCATACTATGACTTCAGTGGAGTGCTGTATCAGATCATGGAACCCAAATATTCACATTTCAAAGAGGACTTCAAGAAGAAAAGAATAAAAAATCCAGAAAGTTTCCAGCAAGAGCTGTTACTTGGTTACATACTCTGGGATAATAAATACATATATATTATAAATATATATATTATAAATACATTGCACACAAAGCAAATGATTGGAAGCTGAAGCTAAGGAAATAAGATTCAAAGTCAACACACTACTGTAGAAGAAAAAACTGCTCAGACTATTCCAGTAGACCTATAGATCTCTCACTTGTTTTACAAAAAGACTGCATGCATTAAATGTAAAAGAGTTGCACTTACATCAAGATTTGATTATAATGTTGCAATTTCAAAACTTGCTGAGTTTTTAAATTCTTAATTCACTGGGTTACTGTCAGTCTTTAATTTTAATACAAAGTGGTTTTCTTTGTTCAGAACAGAAAAAGAAGGTAAGAATGTGAAGTTTTATATTGGAAGAGCCACTGACATTTTCAGTTTCAGAAGCTCTTTTTCAGCATGAGAAAAGTAGGATTTTTTTCAAATGCAAAATTACTAAATAAGTAGAGAATACTTTAAAAAACAGGGATAGGAGGAAACAAAAGCATTATAGGATTTGCCTCCATTGCCCATCTACAGCACGAACAAACTAAAACATGAATCTTGCTGATCCCCAGGAAAGCTTCATTGGTGCTTCTTCATTCCCCTGTTTCAGTCCTCTGTGCTTCCCTATTTCTTCTCAGGCCAGAACGGCATGCTGACAGACTACCCAAAGCAGAATTTCTGACCTCCTCTGAAGCATCACACAGCATGTGAGAAAGCTTCTTCCAATCCCACAGGCTTGTAGTAAAGCCCACAAGGAGAGACAACTCAGCTGAGACTTTCCCCTGCATTGCCTGTGTCTGCACATGGCATGGCCAGACACCATTCCTGAGACAGAAACACGCTGTTAAGCTTCCCACAGCAAGCTCTACACACGCTTCCCACTAAAGTCTGCATCCCTGTTCTCTAAAATTACGAGAGTTTACACAAGTCAGGATGAAGGAGACATGCTTGGTACTGGAAATTTTCTGCTAAAAGTAGCTGAAAGACCTATTTTGCTGGACTGGCAGAGTTCCTCTATTGATTTACCTTATCTTACTCAAGTCTCATTGACTTCTCTGAATCTGATTTCACAGATATTTAATTAAGCTACTTAAAACACAGGCACTAAGTGCTGAAAAGTTACATATGAGATAGTATGTTAAAGTGTATCAGATAAGGGGGAATCCCAGGTGGGTATGAAATGGCTTTGACTGTCCAGTGTGCTGGCTAACAATCAGCAAAACACTGTGGGAACAGAAAACTGCTACCAGAGATATGTCTGACTGCAGTTTTATAGGCCCCTGCAGAAGCACAGAAAAGATAGTAAACATCAATTCCATTTCTAAATTGTATTAAAAAAAACTTAATATGGGCTAAAAAAAAAAAAAAAGACAATTGTTTGCATCTGGATATAATAAAAAGGCTAGAAAAAAACTGGATAGTGATTGCGGCTCCATGGTGAAGCAATGCTGGAAACAGGTCTAGATATAACATTGCAGAAACAGACATGAAATCAAAAATTATGAATATTGCAAAGGAATGCATAAATAAAATATAACCAATGAGAATATGTGAGTAGATCAGATTCTGGTTTCCAAGCACATGAACTTTAAAGGGAGGATGTATAGTAAGTAGTGTTTCCCTAGATAATGAGAGATATTATGAAACTGCAGTAAAAGGAGAGAAAAAAATTAGGAAAGAGGAAGCCAAGCACAGCAGAGCAAGGAGCAGCAATTAAAAACTGCTGCTACACAATGCCAGGGCATTTAAATAAACCAGCATACTTTGGGGGGTGAGGAAGAGGAATCCTGAGAATTCTCCAAAAGCAGTCTAAAGCCATACAAAAATGGCATGTGTGAAAGATATTTTTGAACAGTGTTATCAAGAAGTTGAAGGGACCCCACAATAATATTTCACCTACAAAAAAAGACAGACTTGTGTAACTACTCAGTTTCCAGAGATAAACAGATGGCACTAGTAACAGAAACAGAAAAGGCCATACCTGAAATGAAAGCACAGAAAGACACAAACCCTAGAAAACAGTAGACACTTGCATATCCTGATAAACAAGCTTAGATGCAAACACAAGTCACACAGTGGCAGAGACAAGACACTGAGAAGAAAGGGGCAAGCGACATGGAAAACAAACCTGCACTCAGTCAATAGCAAATGTACAAGATGCAAAAAAATAAAAGGAAGATGGTGATGTCATGTAGAAAACTTAACAGAAAAACCTTATACATAGAATCATCATGTCACGGGTTTCAGGAACAAATTTACTTGCCAATAACTTTGAGATTTCTCACAGATGACATTAATAAAACAAAAAAAGTAAAAGTAAAGATTAGTCATCCCACCCAAAAAAATAAGATAGCAGTGAGTGAACAGGAAAACAGAAACCAAAGAGAGAAAATCAACACCTTTTTTTTGTCCATGAGAAACTCTATACTAAATAACGCAAGTTTAAACTGTACAATAAGATGAGGCTGGGATCTTTATTATGAACAACAGCTAGTCACATGAAAAAGGGTAAAGATTGAAATTTCTCATAGGGAGGAAAAGTCACAGGTTCCAAATGAAAAAATACATATACCAACTAAATCTCAGATATACACTAAAACTAGGATATACAACAACAAAAGTAAAATTTAATAAAAACAGGATAGTTATGAGTCAGTCACAGTACATAAGTAACACATTGTTTATCACTGGCTCTGAAGAAGTAAAAATGCTACTACAGATATCCATCCTTAACATTAGCAGTACAATAACCATTAGGATTTAAAATTATCTGGTATTTTCTCAAAAACTTGCAAGTACTTTCACCAGCTGAGACAACAAATGAAGTAAGCTTCTACAGGATACTGTCTCAGCACACTGCAGCTTAAATGTTGATAGGAGCTGGAAGCCAGCTACCACATCCTGAAAAATAGAGTGGTGAATGAAGAGGCAATCAGCATACAGCATGAGATCAGCCAGGCACAGCAGAAGTACCACTCCAGCAAAAGGAACTGAGCTGCTGGATTGCACATCAGGTTCATTATCAACAGATGGTCAAGAAATACTTGGAAACAACATCTTAAAATAAATGTCTGCTTGACAAAAGCCAGCCAGAATTTTTAGGAGTAGGTAAAAACTAGTTGCAAAGGATATTAGAGGATATTACACAGTAAGAAGAGGGGTTTTTTTTAATTTTTCCCACTTAGTTGAATGCTGGGTTGTGGGAGTTTTGGGGTGTATTTTTTTGTTCTGTTTTGTTTTTAACAAAAAATATCACAATAAAAACAGGTACTTCACTAACGTGACTAAGAAGTAGACAGCTAACTGCTGAGTCAGAGTGGCCCTGTTATGAGAAAACACATCAACTGAACAAGAACTTTGACCTCACAACCAAACAGAAAGCATCAACCACCCCATCTAGTTGAGAATTTTAATGCAGACACTAGATTCAGAGTCAGATTGAAAGCATCACTTAAAAGATGAGTGGATCATCAGGAACAAAAGGGTTGTCAAAGGTCAGAGTCACTGTCAGAGGGAAGGCTATTTCTGAGAAGTCAGATTTGCCCAATTCTGCCCAGGACAGTGGGTTAAGTGGTCACAATACTTGCAGAAGTCAAGTTAAGTGGCAAAGAGATAATGAAAGCTCATAGCACTGGCAGCAGTTTTTACATTTTAGAGTATTGTTGGCTACAGAGAAATCTTGACAGGCTTAAAAAAAAAAAAAAAGGGAAAAAATAAAACATCGAAAACTAAGGAAAAAATTTAAATATTAGGAAAAAAAGAAAACAGAGAAAATGGAGAAAACGGAGGGAAAAAAAGGAAAGAAAAAGAAAGACGAAAAGAAGAAAAAAAAACAATAGTATTTCAGTGGAAGAGTATGGTTGTTGTCTTGCAGTGAGTTTGTAGAAATATGTGCATATAACATTACCACCATATCACTGTCATGGAGGAAAACCAAGTCTTTTATTAAAATCCCAAAGAATACATTTTTTAATTGAAAAAAACCCTCTTCCTTGACAACATCAATGATAAAATATTTCAACCTAAACATCTATGGAGGTTACTGGCTCCAGCATGTCTACAGACAGAAACAAGAGTAGGACTGATCATTCAGAAGAAAGGTGATTGTGAAGTGTCCAAGAAGCCCTGATCTGCTAGAAATACAAAAGCTCTGTAAGCATCAATCTTTCTCCCTGGGAGATATTGCTACATTCATGAAAGAACTTACAAATTCCCTTCAGTGCAGGACTGAGCACTTCAGTCAATCACCATTATTATGGAGAACACTGTGTCTGTTCAGGTTAGAGATAATTTTGTATTGACAAATTGTGCTGCTTTTGGCTGGGATAGAGTTAATTTTTTTCCATATTAGCTTGCACGAGGCTGTGTTTTGTTTTTGTGCTGAAAATAGTGTTGATAATACCGGGATGTATTCATTATTTTTGAGCAGGGCACAAGGAGCTGGAAGGGGACACAGCCAGGACAGCTGACCCCAGTTGACCAAAGGAACATTCCATTTCATATGGCATCATATGGAATGATGGCTCAGCACATAAAGCTGGGAAAGAAGAAGGAAGTGGGGGATGTTCACAGTAAAGGCATTTGTCTTCCCAAGTCACCATAACCAATGATAGGGCCCTGCTCTCCTAAACACCTGCCTGCCCATGGGAAGTAGGGAATGAATTCCTTTTTTTGCTTTATTTTTGCTCTACCTACTAAACTGTCTTTATCTCAACACATAAGTTTTCTCACTTTTACCCTTCCAATTCTTTCCCCCATCCAACTGGGTAGGGGTGAAGAAGCAGCTGTGTGGGGCTGAGTTGGTGGCTGGGGTTGAACCATGACACGAATATATAAAGAAGTCATCTAATCTACCTTAACACAACTTGATTTGATTTTAAATTTACTGTCTCAAACCAATGTGACAGGAGGACAAATGATGCAGTCTCCCTGAACAGGGAGCTATGATCTTACATAAAGAAACTGAAAACAACTTTCAGGACTTTTTACTTGCTGAAGACAGCACATGTGCAAGAAGAAACAGGACCAGGACAACGAATTCTTGTGTCTCACTCCTGTCTCACACAGAACAGGAGGGAACCAAAAGAGTCTCTCTGACAACTCATGTGCTTGAAATACTTTTAGCCACAGGGGACCAGGTCGATTTTGCCTGAAATTTTCTCTGCTCTTAGAAACATTTCCTGTCACGGATGTGAGTATGTGAGGGTGCATGTGAATGAAAATGGTTCCTGATTTCAGTCAGCTCTCCATCCTCCTCTTTTCTGCTTAGTTGCCTACACCTCCATACCACCATCTAGGAGTTACCATAACCTCCATGTCACAGGTCAAGAGCATGAAATGGTTTAATGAGAAAATAATTTTTCCTTTTTTGTCTTTTCTACTCAAGCAAGCTTTCTGTACTATATAATTAGTACTTACCATCGAAATAACATGATAGAACCTTAACCCAGCCCTTCATAATGTTATTACAGCAAGGCAGTGTTTCAGTCAGTTCGATGCATAAGACATTAAAATAAATGCAATTGATTTTTTTTCTCCCTTTCAGCCTGATCCAAGATGGGTTAAACTGATAGAAGAACGCCAGGAATGTTGCAAAGGCTCAAGTTCGATACATTACACCTACAACCATAGCCAGCCGAACTGTATCACAGCTGCACCACCACAGGAGAGTACATGAAGATGCAGCCATACTTTCAGCAGATATTCAAGGCACAGACACTTTGGGGAAAACAGGGTTAGAAAACTAGTATCTGATTAGAATCTGAGAAACTGCAAGAGAAATACTCTATGTGTACAGCTCAACAGGACGTAGAACGCCGTGAATTCATTTTCCATCTCTGCCTCACACTTGAACTTAAGCTTTAGTTTCTCTTCCCATGAACTGTAATTCAACATCCAGTATGGGAAATTAATCACCACTGTGTTGTCAGTGGTAGAATCCAAAAGAGATGTTATTAAAAATGTCAGAAATATCTAGACAAGAGTAAGAGTCAAAAAACCAGCACTTGAGTCTGTTGGATGTCAGTGTATTGCTTCAGAGCCCAAAGCAGCCCTGAACTTAGGGATGTCACTTTCAATACATTTATTAAAGAAATATTAAATTCCTATCCATAAAATCTTCCTTCTTCCATAATGGTCATTGATTAATGTTCTCAATATATAAAATATCAACTTTTATACTATGATAAATCTTTCAATTGCCATGTGTTTGTACTTTCCTGCTGTACCCACTGCATCTCCTCCAGCTGCTATGAGCTATTACTAATATTTCCAGAATGAAAACATGGAACCGTTCCTGTTTCTTCTCAAATGCCAGAACTGACAAAAATGAAACAGAGAGTGACATTTCCAACAGTTTTTACCTGACCCATCATCCTTGCTGAAAATAAGTGTCCAAATAATAATGCAAGGCATAACTACTACTACTTGATTTAACCTAATGTCTCCTTTGACTGAAGTGGGAGGAGACTCTTCATATGCTAGTCCACAATCCCTAACCAGAGCCAGTGTCTCTGTACTTCTCTTTTCTCCTCTGTAGCTTCACCTGGGGGGTGGGGAGGTGTGGGTGGATGGGGTGGTGACATTACAAAAAAAAAAAAACAAAACCAAAACCAAAAACAAACAGCAAAAAAAACAACCCCAAAGAACAGGTCGTGAAAAAAAACAAACAGACAAAAGTCCTGATCCATACATCATAGTTTAGTGATTATCTGGCCATGATAAGCAGTGTACAGTTGTTTACAGGGCCATATTAAAGAGCAGAATGTGTAAGTTTGTTATTTCCACATAGCCACATGCCCACTACGTAAGCTGGGGCTGGCCGTGATTCTGCCATGCAAAAAACTTGTGAAGCAGCAGTCTAAAGCAGACAGGTTTACAGAGAACTATCTTGCCAAAACATTTGATTTTTCAAAATATTCCTCAGCTTTGTAGCCAGAGATTACTAAGGTAAACCACTTTCCAGTCCTTCAGGAGAACCCAGTTAGACTAAGAAAAAAACAAAGAAGCAGTGATAAGTATAAATGTGATAAGGCAAAGCATTGATTTTCAGTCCATTACATTACTCCTCTCAAAGTCATCAACCTCCTTGCATTGGCTTCACAGGGAGATTAAGTTCCTGTGCTTTCCTTGCCTAAAAAGAGCTGATGCAGAAATTCTGTATTCAGAGTTCCTTTTCTCCAATATACCCATCTTACCGTAGTACCAATAAGAAGTCCTACCCCAAAATAGATCGCCTTCAATAGTTCATAAATTCATTTCCTTTCCTATTTAACATACAACACATTTTGTGCTAACAAAGCTTTAAGAGCTTGCTGGACTTACATATTTCTGTCCTTGCAGTAAGGTTTCTGAGAATCCAGTCAAGACCTCACCCCAACAGAACCACAGTAATAGCAATATATATATTACAATGTTATACAATTAATGACATGGTAATCTGCTTTAAACACTTGTTTAAGGATAATTCTGACCATGCTGACGTTCCTTATCAACAACTCCTTTAAGTAAAGCTGAGAAGGACATATAAATGCGGATGTAGAGGGAGGTGGTGAACAGAGAAAGCTCCTTTCCCATTCATGAAACAATTGAAACAAGTAAACAGCACACCATCTGTAAGCAAACTCTGACAGCTTTCCCCCTAAAATCTTACTAACACAGAACCATGGAGGCAAGTAGGTTGTGAGGCCTAAGATGAAAACAGCCCGTAAAGATCTCTTTGATTCATCAGGGGTGTCTCACCCAAACCACAGGGAAGGAAAAGGCAAGAGGGTACACACCCTAAGTGGGGAGAAATGGGAACGCTCTCCTCAGAAAATGAAAAGGAGACAGATATACTAAGACTAATGGTATCAGTTATATTCTACTTACCTGTTCTACTGGTGTTTTCCCCCAAATTTAGGGCTGTTCCCCTTCAAGGATCTCACTGTTTGAATGCAGCCTCTGAACTCTCCAACTGGAAAGCTTGCCCCTTAAATATTCCTAGACAGTCCAAAAGCATGGGCATTTAATTTTCCCTTGGTGAGAGAACTAGCTTACCAAGAGGGAACCCTCAACTACAGATTGGAGGTCACCCACTGTGACCTCCAACACCGTGAGACAGAAAGGTAACAGAAAACAGCCTTATGCTGACCTCTGCAAAACAGGGCAAGACAAAGAATTTGCAAAAAGTGATTTCATGTTCTAACAAAAGTTTGCAGCAGGTCAGTAGTTACCTTCATTCTGCAATGGGCTTAAAAGCTTTGTTGCCACATGCCACCACTACTGCATATCAGTTGAGATAGATGAAAACAGGAAACATATTGGCTTTATAAGGCTGTGGTGAGGATGGACTCCACTATACCCAAAGTAGGAGCTACTTCTTCGTTGATTCCTCTGCCTCAGTCCCCTGAGAATCAGCAGGCACCTCCTGTATTTAAGACTGAAAGCATCATAGTTTTCAAAACAAAACTACTGAAATAATTCATAAGCCAACAGAGGCAGTTTGAAACACCCAGCACTGCAGCCAGCGTGCCAAGACTGTGGGCACTACAGTCAACAAGGAGAAAGGTTTATTTGAGAGCCAGCACATAATTATGATACCTCTGATAAAGATAGTTTTTTGCTACTGTGTTTTCATAAAGCCTTTTCAGTACTTAGAGTAAATCTCACTTGGGAATTTTTTAAATCTCAGCTCCTTCAGGGAGCTAAATTTTGATCATCAAAACAGGAGATTTGCTCATGCTCTGAGTTACATGAGGTATAAAAACCACAACCCAGGAGAAACTAAATTCAGTTTCAAAACTACACGAACTTGAACATTACTGAAATTAAGGTAGCAATTTCAGGCTCTGAACAACAGAGCACAGCGTAATGACTGTTATCCAGTGAAGACTTCTATATGGGAACATTAGGAATATTTGGGTGCCATTTATACCAAGTCCACTCCAATAAAAACCAAAATATCACCTACATGTGTGATCATTGCCACTTATGCTGAAAGCCTTACAATTTCTGCTGCAATTAGTGCATTTTTAATATATCCAATAGCACTTCACAGAATAAGTTGGCACTGCACAGTAGTACTTAAACCTTCACATCTTCTCCATCGAAGTTTTATCAACACTAGACTTTCAGTTATTGCTGCTCCTTCTGAAGCTTCAAAGGAACAGGGGGAAAAGGACTGAGTAAAACCTGAGTTTATTGTCTCCAGGAAAGAAGAGGTTGGAAATTGTAAGATGGAAGTGAATAAAGGGCAGCACAAACAATTGCAGCTTGCAACCTACAATGAGTTTTCAGAATTCCAGACAGAAGAGAGAGTTGGGACAGTCCACAGTTAGTGTACCTCACAAATACAGTGAGACGCAATTGTTAACATTTGCAAAGCATAAAGTTCAGATGAAAAGGTTCACTACCACTCAGTACACACAGATGGAGGGAAGAGATAACACATCCACTGTATTTGTTGAAGTGGTGCAATATATTTCAATTCTACAAAGACAAGCAAATATGGTTATGCCCATGTGCACGCACACACATTCTCCTTCAGCCCGTTTGCTACGAGCTGTGTGTGTAACACAAAGATGTGATCCTGGAAACCCTGCTGCACTCACAGCTCAATTCCGTCTTTGCAGGATCCATGAACATGCACAGTGTGTCTTGTAAACACCTTAAAATACAGTGGGGAAAAAAGACTTAAATTCTGCATATTCTTCCCTTCTATTGGAATAAAGGCAGTATATAGAAGGCAGGATAAGCAAAAATATCTGTATGCGTGTATAAGGAAAACAGAAAACAGCTTTACGCTTAATACATCCTTTATATCTTTTTGTTTCATGCTAATGTATCAGCAGTAGCTCCCAGTGTTGTGTCACCAAATGGCATGAGCACAGTTCTCACCATGAAGAGCTCTGTTGCCATCTATGACATTTAGAAGAAGTGGCAGGGTCCCCTTTAGAAAAAAACCCTGCAGCATACCCATAGAGGGCCAGTCACGCTGAAGGCAGTCACAGCTGATGAATCAGGATGACTGGACAGAGCTGAGCAGGAGCAAGTAGCTTGCCTTCCCTGTGCAGCTCTCATGACCTCTTCACCTCCTGTATTGGGACGGCAGCCAGGCTCATGCAGCAGGTACAGCAAAGGGCACCTGGCACCCTCCCAACCACGTAACCTATAGAACAGGCAGCTATTTCCTTGTAGTCAGGGTTCAATGACTGACAAACATACGTGACATATTCCTGCAGAATTACAGAACAGTGAAATGACTAGGTGAAGAAGAAAGACTCATCTTTTTTTAATGGCACTTCAATCCAAGGAGACAGAGATATGTAGTTTTACTGCTGTGAGAAATTAGTTGAGAACCCAGACTCAGGGATTGCATTCTCCTTATCTTCCTGAAAAAACTTTTAAAGAATATGGAAGGGGGGAGGAAGGGGAAGAAATCTTAAAGTATTAAGAATTATATAAAAATCTTTTAGGTCCATATTCCCTGCTTACTTTCTTATTTAATAATACATGAAAATTATGATTTTTTTTTTTTTTTTATTAGGAGAAGGGAGAGAACTGACTCTCAGCTTTTCCCCAGCAGTACATTATTACTTGAGAGATTATGCAGTGGATCTGTTTCAGTCTGCTCTAAGGTAAACTTGCCTTTTGTTTGTTTGCTTGCTTGCTTATCTGATTCTGGTGTATGCTATATAATTAATGCAAATGAAATCAGAAAAAACCAAACAAACAAACAAACAAAAACAAACAAAAAAACCAACCAAACAAAAAAAACAACCAAAAAAACCAAACACCCAACAAAACATACCCAGGCTTTTAACAGTTTTAATCCCTTCATTATCTGAAAGGTTTTTGCACAAATCGGAAGAATTGACCCCAAACACTACAGGAATGTATTTTAAAGCAACTCTAAAAATCAGTATCAAGGGGAGTGTGATTATCTGTTTTAAATCATCCCTCAACTCAGACCTCATGAACTTTCTGGCTCAGTTTCTTCTCAAAAAAATGCAGTTGAATGAGAACATTGTTATCCCACTATGTATTCCCAGTTAAAAGCATCCTCCAAGAAGAGCTACCCAAAGAAACTGCACTTGCACAAAGCCTCACGCTTTTGACAAACTCATGCTGTTCCTGTGAAAAGATGAACCAAAAAGTTCGTTCTTCTCCTTCTTTGGAAAGGCTGAGACATGCAAATCCAGGCACCTTCATGTGGTCTGAATGGGGCTGGAGAAGACCCATCCAAGGCAGGCACCAGAGCCTGGAAAGAACTCCACTGAGTCCTCATAAGCCCACTCCAGGATCTTCACACTCCCTTGACTCAACTGCTGACCTCTTTACTGTCTGTAACAGCAGCTTAGTCACACAACTCCTACCCCAAGGCCCGCTTTCAGGCCCTGACTGACATCCATACACATCACATCAGAAGACTGCTGGCATTTCACTCACTCAAACTACAGGAAATACAACACGGTTTAAGCAACACTTTGATGAACTTGAGTACACTCTTCAAGGCTGACCCACGGATCAGAGTTTCAACTTTTATTAGTATAATCTGTTAGTATTAGTTCCTGCCAAGCCTTATCTGAAGCCATTGCAAGTTTGCTCAATTTTTCTCATTTTATTCAAGTGCTAAGAGAGAAAAAGAGGGAAAAAAAGCCATGCTAAAGAAATAGCATTCTATATGAGAAATAAAAGCAAAAGGAAAGGGGAGAGGGAGAATAAAAAAGTGGGGAGAGGGAGAATAAAAGAGAAGGGGAGAGAGGGAGAATAAAAGAGAAAAGGGGGGAAGAAGGCAGAATTCCTGCTGCAACAAGAAATATAGCTCACCTGAGGAGTATCTTCATATCCAGAAGATTCTTGTTTCTTTACATCCAACTGCCTTTCTCCAGAAAAGGCCTTCAAGGCTCCTAGTGCTGAAGCACTAGTGTAACATAAGTCCATGTAGGTCTTATCCATCTGAAAGCTGCTAGAATATTGGTATTTCTTTGGTGCCATGATATACACCACAGTTCAGGAAACAGTTTCCTGGAAAGCAAAAACTTTCTAGGTAGTTTGTGTCAGATACAACACTCTCATCCAAGAAAAATCTCTCACAAACATTAGGGGAACTCCCTGAACTCAAAGAATACTTTTGCTGCACCATTGCTAAAAGCCTTTTCATACATACATTGTATGTGTGTGAATTTGTTGGCCTTCTACAATTAGTAAGTTCTTTCTCCAGGTTAGGCACCTAAAATACTACAAATGCAGTCTCTTCCCTCTTGGTACTTATGAGGTCTGCCACAGCTAGAATCTTGACAGGATGGATTAGCCTTTTGGATGCCTTAACATCTCACTTGACCAGGCTCCAAAACATCAGATGTTAAAGAGAGAAAAACTTTCCCTTTGGTTTAATTAACAGGCTCTTCGGTGGAGTTTTACAAACTTTCCTTGGAGCAAAATGGATGGAATCCATTCTGAAATCTTTCAATACTTTAACTGACCAGTTCCTGTTACTGGAAAGGAACATCCTTTGATGACATCATTGAAGTCAAGGCTTAAGGATTTAAGTTACTTTTTTCCAGTGTACATCTTTTACATTTAGAGTAAGATCTAAGAATTCAGTGCTCTACTCCAGTTTGTGTTGTCTTTACATTAGAGCTGGCAATTCTTTGGGTAAGGAAGAGTTCAGATTGCAAAGGGGCTGCAAAATGTGATTTCAATAGCAGAACGATCAATGAACTTCTCAAGCTGAGCACTTTCAAAAGAGCTCAAAGAGCCTCTTGCTGTATTATTTACAAAAAAAGAAAAGGGGAGAATGAGAGGACGTAGGGACACAGATGGAAACCAAAATCATTCAAAGTCCAAAGGCTTATTTTTAAGAAGTTCAGTTCCACAGTTTGACTATTGCAGCAAAGCCTTTGTGAATGATTTCATTTTAGAGTATGTAGCTAAAAGGTCCTCTTGCCACCTATAAATAACACTAATCACAGGGGGCAGGGGATGGGGAATTCAGTTAAACATATGGTAGGAAGGTATCATCAAGATTTATACAAGTTAAATTAGGAAATTTAGTAATTTTTTTGTCAATGCTCTTCTGTGAAAGATTATATAATCAGTCCTTATTTGGAGATTCCATTCACTGATACTCTACTGTCAGATTATTCACTTAAAAACAACCTCTCTTCCTGAGGAACAAAAGCAGTTAAGGTTCTATAATTGACCGAAGTCTCCTACTTTACTTACATTTTCATTTCAATATACAATGCAGAAGTTATACATTCCTCAAATGCCTTGACACCACTGTAACAGCATGTGCTGAAGGCAATGCAGTACCATTAGAATTTTAGATGTATTCTTTTCTCCATTTTAATGTGAAAACATTTGCAAGTTTTAGTTATCCTTCCATTTTTTAAGAAGTGACTGAGGTTGGGGATAATAAATGATGAAGAAAAGACAAAATGCTTACTGTTGTTCAAGAAACCTGTTTTGGGGGGTGGTTGGTTTGAAATACAACAAATATTTCACTCGAATCGTTTTGATAACATGGCATTTCTTACATTAATTAGCCATAATATAGCTCCTTGAAATTACATATTCATATGCTAAATATTGTTTTTCACTGCAAACTCTGAGGTGTTACTTTATGTTTGTTAGAACCTGGGAATTCCACCCTGTTTTGGTCCAAGTTAAAGGAATTAATAAGTCCAGAAATGACGTTATTACAGCTGAATGAACAAAGACGGAATTCATGTTTAGCATTATGAGAAAGGTCACAAACTTGGGCATCTGAGCTAGAAAATGCCAGCCTCCTGTGTCACAGTTTAGCCTTAAATTTAAGCCATTCTAACACAACAGTTTAAAAACATTTTCAGCTCAAGAAGAGTGGCACACTGATCATTCCTCATTTTTGTTTAGCAGTATTAATTATAAGTGATGATGCCTAAACAAACTGTGACAATAAACCCAGAACCTAAAGCAGTCAAGCTCCTTGGCACAGTAGAAGCATCAATCCTCTTACAATATCAGTAGAATGAGATTTTAAACAGTGTATTTTGAAAAAAAAAAAAAAATCCACAAATTAGGAACTTTAATTTTACATTTGATAACAAATTGGGTTCACACCTGGAAAGGTCCACTTCTTTTATAGCTATTTCTCATAGTACATAAGCTTTCTTTTAAATCAGACGTATAGTTTCAGCAGGCCCTAAGGCTCTGCAGTGCACCAAGCCCTTAATGTAAGCAGTATCATTAGTATAGGGAATGAATCACCAGCAGAATTTAAAACAGAATTAAAAGTTAGATCTTTGTTTGCCTATGTAGCTTCAAAATACCTACAGTTCTTGTTTCATACAGAAAATAAATACTTTTAGATCACTCCAGTTACCTAAATCATTGATTATATATAGACAGCACATAGAAGTATATTAACTTCGTGTAAATCAAGATTTTATGGTTTATTGCATTTGTTTACAATTTCTGGGGGGAATTTTTTTGGTGTAGCTTGACCTGAAATCATTAAAGACATATCTACATAGGTCTTTTCAAGATTCTTTTATCACACAGTGATCAATTCTCTACATTCAGTTTCTACAGCTCTCTCAATTCCAGTTTTCCAGAGATTGCAAGTACTAACACTACTGAGAAAGTACAAGTCCAAACACACCTACACAAACAAGACAAACTAGACAGAATATTGCAGATAAGGCTAGCTTTTTTTCTTTTTTTTTATATACAAATTTGTTTCAACCAGGCACAGAGAACTTTGGAACACACTATTGAAAACCATCTATGATAATCTTTGAAGGTTAGGTGTTTGCAAATTCCCCAGTCAAGCACTCATCTCTACAGCTTTAATAATGCATGCTCAGATCTTTTATTTCCTTCAGCATTTCAAGTGAATTGTTCCTCAAACACAGGGGTTCTAAAACCGTACCATATTTACCAGAATAAGACTATAGATGGGTTAATTAAGTGCCACCACATTCTATCCAACTGTGTGCTTTACTTCACAACAGAGCTCACTGCTCAAAGGCTGATCTCACAACAGTGGAGAACATACACAACTGAGCCAGGAGTAGGCAAAGGCCAGGCACTTGGGAACAGCCTGGTGCACGACAGTGAAATGTACTGGCCACAGCAACCAGAGAACCAGTACTGGCACACAGAACTTAAGGAAAACTGCATCATCAAACTGTACCTTTACACAAAGTTCAAGCATAAACTTTTTTTCCAATATTCCCAACTGGCCAGAAAGCTTTAAAGGACATACTACCCCCCAAACTTTTCAAGTGTATAATTCTGCACATTCAATTCCAAGTTAAATCACAAAATAAGCACTCACTTTCCAGCCACCTGTAAATTTAAAAAAACCCTTACAATGTAAGATTAGCAAATGCATTCCCAAACTACAGCTTCATGTAACATTAGTAATAGTATGTCTTGTTAAAGAAATTCTCTCAAAACATACATACGATAGATATCGTGGGTAAAGGACACAGTGAATACATTATTTCATTCTTTCTAACAAATACCTAGTGATTATGGGCAGTGTTTTAATGCTGATGTTAAAAGTTTCATGATTCTATTCTTCCAGTCCTGTTTTACTTGTAACAAGAATTACAACTTCAAAAGTGCACATACAACTGTGAAAACTGTGCAAGGGAGGACTTTGAAGGGTATGGATTAGTGCTTGTTCCACATAGGTGCAGCTATCGGTCCCTGTGGAGCCCTTTCAACAGTCACAAATTCATCAGGGTTGTCAAAAGCTTCATAGTGGATTAATAACTCTTGAATTGCACACTCCTCGATCTGGAAGGAAAAAAAGAACATGAATGTCAGTGTCAGATCTACATTTACAACAGTGGTGTGGTTATGAACTGGCTTTACTACTCCTGAATGCATGCCCGTTACAGATCCCTTATCAGGAAGGAGTAGTACGTGAAACTTTCTTCAGACAACTTCAAGAAACCTCATGTTTTCAGGCCCTGCTCCTCATGGGAAACTGAACCACCATAGTATCTGCTGTAAAGGTAACTGTAAGCACACAGAAACAGAATTAAGAAAGTCAATGCCCATCTGTAGCAGAATCTGTCAAGGAACTTGAAGGGCAACAAAAAAGGCTTCTACAGCAGCAAAAAAAGGCAACATGGGTCCACTGCTGAATGACAAAGGCATGGAAAAGGCTCGGGACCCAACAGTCATCTTCATCTTGGTCTTTAGTGGAAAGATCAGTCTTCAGCAATCTTAAGCCCCTGAGATAAGAGCTGGCTAATATATCTGCAAGTTCCACCCTCAAAAACAAAAAAAAATCTTTGAATGACTGCTTCCTGAGAACTTGAAGGAATTAATGTCAGTCCTACATTCAAGAAGCACAAGAGAGTGACTACTTATCAGTAACCCTCATCTTGATCCCTAGGAAAGTATTACAGCTTAAGTATGGACTAAGAGCTTAAGTAGACAAGCCTAAGAACAGACCATGTAAATGGCATGTGAGAGATTGAAAACTGGCTGAACTTGCGATCTCAGAGGGTTGGGACCAGTGGCAAAATGGTCCAGATGCCAGGTACTAGCACCAATACTGAGACTGAGACTAGGGCCAGTACTGTTTAACATCTTCATCAATAATCCACATGATAGAACACAGTGCACCCTCATCAAGGCTGCAAGGGGTGACTGATACACCAGATGGCTGTGCTGCCACTCAGAGAGACCCAGACACACTGGAGAAATGAGCTACAAGGAGCCTCATGAAGTTCAAGAAAGGGAAACCCAAAGTTCAACTGCTGGGAAGAATACCAGGCACCAGTACACACTGTGAGTGGACAAGCTGGCAAGCAGCCTAGCATAAAAGGAGGGGGGGTTCTAGTGGACAAAGCTGACTTTTACCCAGCAATGTGTGCGTATGGCAAAGAAGCGTGACAGTACCTTCTGTGCTCTGTGAGGGACAGCATTGCCATCAAAATGAGATAGATGACCCTTGCAGATATTCAAAAGCTGTGTGGACATGGCAGCTTTGAGAAACCTGATCTGACCAACCCTGTTCTGAGCAGGGGTTTGGATTAGACATTTCCAGAGGTTCCTTTCAACTTCAACCATTCTGTGAATATGTTTATCATGGACTCAGTAGTCAATCTGACTTTAATACAGGCCTACCTTATCAAAGAGCAAGGTAAAGTTATTATTAAATGATATTTAACATTATCATATAAATAGCATGTACTAATACATAACTAATACTAATAACTGATCTCTTAAACAGCCATTGGAAACTCCTTGTGTCACTTTACAGCAGCAGTAACTTGGCATTTTACCTGGATCAAAGCCAAAGGTTTTTCTCTGCTCCTTATAAGAGCAGCCTCTTGCTGGAGCTCTTCCTCTACAATAGCTGAGAACACGACAGGTGCCATCACAGGAGAGCTGGTTGGTGATGCTGCTGACCAAGGACTGCAAAAAACCCAAAAAACATTATGAGGCAACATCAAGAACAAGGTCAGCACAACACACAGAAAACAAGCTCCAGAATCTAAGCCACTGCCAAACTTACTTATGATTCTCCAGCTGTGGAGAATCCACAACATGGTCTTCCAGACCTGGGCTACTTCTACTGGTGCACCTGGAAAAAGGTAGGAAAGGAGACTGAAAGTCACACACAGAGAATCCTCCTACATCACATTGTAAAGTACAAACTTCCAGTAGACAATTTTAACAAATGTGTATGGTTTTTCCAGAAGAAAGGTATTACAATACAATGGCGAATTTGTTTTAAGTATGATACTGTGACTAAAGGAGACACTGATGCTCATTTCTAACTCCCAGAACTTAATGAAATTTCAGTTTGGGCATTAATTATGGCATTTCTTAATATTTGAGCATTTGAACAAAGGTGTGAACAAATTTTTGATTTTAGTTGTTTATTAAGAAAAAACAAAAAAGCTTTTTCCCCTTTTTGCATGTGTATTAGCCAACTGAGTTATGCACTAACAGCACTGACTATAAGAGTTTGCAATTAATATAAGAAGAATATGGATTCAAGATAAAAAAAATTCAAAAAACTGTCCTGCATTCAAATTAAGCATTTCATATAAAAGAACCGGTGCTACAATAGCACTAGAGGAAATTACTTCCTCGAGTGTAAATCCAAAAATTATGGACTTCTGGTATGTAACCACCCCCCACATTCCTAAGAATAGCATAAAACTAGAATTAACAGAATAGGAAGAAAAATAATCTTGAAATATTTATAGAGTTCCCAACAGGAAGATATTTCATGCAGTTGCAAAATGTTAACCTCTCAGTAAAATAAGTCACATTTGGTATATTGTATTCCTTAAGAGACCAGTGTATTTGTAAGAAAAAACCTACAGCAGTAGGAAGAGAGGGCCCTATTCTCATGATTTAATACCTCTCTTTGACAACTTCTGCAATTTCCAGAACTCTAAAAGAAGTGTTACAGCATACTATGAAATACTGGCAGACTTTTTTGAATTATTCTGTGGCATTGCAAATAACTCTAAGGGTGTTGCTATTACAATAAATCAGTCTCAATTTTCTTTAAGGTTTTGGTAATCCTTTGTAAGTGACCACAAACTCTGGAAAATGACACAAAAAAACCCCTATAGAACGCTAAGAGAATTCCAGTAACTACTAAGTTCTCTGTATAGAATATTTTCCCCAGAACACAATTCCAAAGACAACAAAACCCATGATTCCTACCGCTAAGCAGTGAGGGCAAGAGCTCAAAAAAACTGGAATCCAACATCCATCATCAAAAATGACATTTAAATGAACTGTGTTCCCCTCTTTATCACAAAATATAATTTGCCCACCAAACAAACAATGCATATTGCCAGGACATGTATCCTTGTACTAAGTCTGAAAAATATGGACTGAGTAAATGGACTACAAGATGGGTGCAAAATAGGCTGGAAATGCATTAGCCCAAATGGAAACCAAGTACTTGTGGTGGTCCTCCAGGACTGATACTGGAACCAACCCTTTCAAGTATCTTTGGTAGAAGAGAACACACCCTCAGCAGGCCACAGGTGGATGGGGAAAGGATGCGGACAGTGCACATTCTGGATGCCACGCTGCCACCCAGAAGCCCTCAAGAGGCCAGAGAAATGTGCAGCTGAGAACCAATGAATTTCAACAGCAAGTGCAAAGTCCTGTATTTGGAAGACAACAGCCCCCCACAAAGCAGTACAGGCCAGGGGCTGATTCGCTAGAAAGCAGCTCTGCAGAGAGAAAGCAGAACCTGCTGAGTCCTGGCTGGCAAGAAGTCGAAGATGTAATCAGCCTGGGCCTTTGCAGCAAAGGCAGTCAACTGCATCCTGGGCTATAATACAAAGAGCATAGCAAGGCAGTCAGAGGAATTACCCTGTATCTGTTAGTCTACAAACCGAGTATCATTCTCACTTTGTGCTCCTCAATACAAGAAGGATGCTGTCAGGTTGAAACAAGTCCAGTGGAGGGCCACCAAGATTAGGGGCTCGATGACATGACAGGAAGAACTGTGTTAATCCCAAAGGGAGTCAGCAAAGGGGAGATCTCACTGCTGTCTTCAACAACCTCACTGGAGGGCAGAGAAAAGATGCAGCAAGAACTTTCTTAGAGGGGCACAATGACAGAACAAGAAGCAACATAAGCAAGAGGCAAAATAGGAATTCCCAGATAGATATAAGGAAAAATAAAAATCCCATATGGAGACCATTATACATGCTGCCCAAAAAGGTTGGGGTATCTTCACACTTGAAAGCAGTCACAAGTCAATTAGACAAGGATCTGAGCAAAATGATCTAGTTTGACTTAGAGTGGGAGGCTGAACTACAGAATCGAAATTATTCTGTGATTTTGACAGTAAGGCACTACTTTTTGTCTGCATCCAGCTCTGGGATCCTCAGCACAAAAAAACACAGACCTTGGAGTGAGTCCAGAGGAGGGACACGAAGATGATCAGAGGGATGGAGCACGTCTTGTATGAGAAAAGGCTGAGAGAACTGGGTTTGTTTAGCCTGGAAAAGAGAAGGCTTCAGGGTGACCAAATTGCAGCCTTCCAGAACCTGAAGGGAGCATACAGGAAAGACAGACAGGGACATTTTACAAGAGCATGTAGTGAGAGGACAAGGGGGAATGGCTTCAAGCTGAAAAACAGTAGGTTTAGATTGAACGTTATGAGGAACTTCTTTGCCGTGAGGGTGGTGAGGCACTGGAGCAGGTTGCCCAGAGAAGTGGTGGATGCCCCATCCCTGGATGTGTTCAAGGCCAGGCTGGATAGAGCTCTAAGCAACCTCATCTAGGAAAAGGTGTCCCTGCACATGGCAGGAGAGATGCAACCAGATGATCTTTAAGGTCCCTTCCAACCCAAACCATTCTATGATTCCATGATAAATTAGCTTCCAGCTTTTACTGCACTTTAAGATAACATATTAAAAGCAGGAAAAAACCAAAGGAGGGAAGAAGAAGAGATGAGGGCAGCTTTTTGTGCATTCATACTGGTGTTACCTCTCAACACCAGCGATCAGTTAAAAGACAAGTAAATACCTGTGTCATCTCCCTCAATTTAAATGTGGCTTTAAAATGCAGGAAGCAGTCGAGGTATTTTGAAGCTGTTTGTACATATGTGTGTTTCTTGCCAGCAAGACATTCAGTCCAGATATTAAATCAACTGCAGATATTTCAACACACTAGATTAATTCCTCAGCTGGCATCAAAATAACTAGGAGAAATGGAATAGACAGGAAACATGAAGCTAGCATATACAGGAAAATGGAAAAAAAAAAGCCTCAAAAATATAGAACTTGGAAACCTGGAAGTCTTGGAAATTAAAGACTGATGCAGACATATAAGTGGTTCTGCATGGAAACAAACCAGTCAAATATCATCAGCACTGAACCAACCTGATTAACTCAGTTGGCTGAACTTGCCATGATTCCTGCACAGCCACCAAAATGTCCCAGCACTCAGCTCCCCAGTGTTTCTTGAGGATTTGTTCATTTGAAGCCAGGTCAGGTCCAGTGCTTCCCTGATTTAATAACTGCTCTCAGAAAAAGAGCACAAAGTCTGGTCTCCTGCAGAACCTCTTGGGTTTTGCTGTACCATTTGAGTCATGTACTACTTATTAGGTCATTATTAGCCATGACAGAACTAGGCCGTTCCCACACAAAGCCACAAATATTTGTTTCCACTAAGACTCTTCACTGCTCCCCGGAGTAACACAGTGAAGACAAGTCAGGCTGCCACAACAAAGTTAAGTCACGCCAGGCCTGTGTTTTTAGCTTGGACTATGAGCTACACATGCACAGCTGCACAGCATAACTCCCAAGGCTGAAGTGCCCCTGGAAACAATGCAGCCACATCCACACACTCCAGCTTTTGGGAAGATCTGCATCTGGACTAAATCCAGTCCACATCACCACAATAAATGACGTGGTTTACCTACAGAAAATTTCTGGGTTGCATAAATTGGAAGGTGGCATGGAAAGTGTTTATGCAACCATCCAAAATACCCTCATCCACAGACTTAAAAAGATTGTCAGTTTAATTATCACACATTTTATCCAAAGAAAAAAGTAAAAGCAGGAACGTGCAAGTATCTTCAGTGTTCCATCAGCAAATCTGACATCAACAGGTGAAGATTACTTATGCTCTACACATGTGTAATTTCCTTCCCTTAACACAGGAAGAGGTAAGGGTATGGATAACTAATCTTCACAGAAATAGTCCTTGAATGCCACGGGAAAAAATCAAAGCCTACTGTGAGAGGAACTGTACAGTCAAAAAAGAAAATTACCTCAAACTAGAAACTAAACTCATAAGTTTCAGATGGAGGAACGAGTCACTGAGGCTCTTTATACCTAACAGAGAGAAATAAGTATCTTCAGACAATTCAAAACCATCCTGAAATAGCTCTGGAAGTACCTTCGTTTCAAACTGATGATAGTCAATTTAGCCATCTACTAGGTTTCCACTGGCTTAATGTAACATTTTCAGACGTATTAGACCTGGATTCAGCTCAAATAATCCACTTTGAGAGCATGCAGACTGGCCAGACTGCACAGACTAGACAGAGCAATGTGAAAGGAAAAGAAATGACTTTATGAAGATTACAGAGCTGTTGTGACAAAGCTAATAATAACACCCACTGCACCAGCCCTTGCCATCTCCTATATGATGGTAAGTTTTATTATTGTGCTAGCAACAAAATGCATACCTGTTTTTGTGTGGATTTGTGTTTCAAGTCCCTACATTTCCACTCACTACAATAACTTCATCCCTCTGTTCCTGAAGAATGCCTACTCATCACACACACTCTCCAAATCTCTCCTACATCACTGCTCAGACACCATCCCACACACAATGTTCCTATATTTCTACCCTCATTTTGTTCTTTATCTACCAATAAGACATGTACTACTTCTGTCCTGAGGAAACACCAGTTTTTACATAAGCTGAACAACCAAAAGTGAGGCACAGCAGAATACTCTTTTCCTTATGAAGGAGTCAGTTATAGGAGGAGAACGGAACAGGAGTTCACAAGAAAACCTAGGAGATGGATGTCAGGGCTCTCTATGCACCAACGGGGTCTGCAAACTCTTCTACTTCAATGCAGCTGTGTCAGCTTGAGTCAGGCTGCTGTGAAGAGAGTTGGGTTGTAAGGAAAAGTTGAAGAATTACAGAGGCTCCGGCTCTTTACTCAGGAGCTGCATTTAAGCTCAGTCCCTCATTCTGAGACCTTTCTTGAGCTATGCTGCAGCTTTACCCAAGCCCAGCCTTGATGTTTCTGAGCATGACATGACTTGCAGGTTTGACCTCAACCCTGCATCATCACAATGGAATTCTCTGTGGCTCATCCCGGTTTCTGTCATGGAGCCTGCCCTGCTCACCTCACTCTGGCACACTGGGGCTGTGCCCTTGCCATGAGGGCCACCACCCAGCCAGTCCTGCTGTCACCTTGGCTTCTGCACCACTGTGGGTCAGCTGGGCTGCATTGCTTCCAGATAGGAGGTGGGAAAATCTAAGATTTTCAGGCTCTCTGTCTTGTGAATATATCTGAAATGCCTAGCATTGACAGTTATTGATGATAGGGGGAAGAGATGCAGGTGGGTGGGCAGCTCAGAAGTACCTTAGCAATACCTCAGAACTGTAGTCCTGTATTACAATACACAGACATAACCAATGCATCAATATTTCTGTAAGCCCTCCTAATCCATGAAAAATTGCTCCTTACCAATTAAGTCAGTTTAAAAGAAAATTCAGATTAGGAAACGCCAGAACTGTCAGTGGTTACACAGAAATACTCCTAAGCAAACTGTTTCATGCGTGCCAATCTGAATGCTAATGAATACATAATTTCTACAGAAGTTAGAAAATATAGGATTATTATTTTATACATACATACACAAACAAACACATACCCACATATTTTGTTTGGAGGCTGAAGTGTTTGTGTGTATATATATAAATACATACATATATACATATATATACCCATCTATATGGACACAAAACACTTTGAACCTGAAAGAAAGTATCAGCAGTGGCATTAAATTGCTTTAGTCTTTGCACTTCCTATTCATTAGAATATTCCATTCATAAAATCCTATTAAGAGAATCATTAGAACAAGGTTTATAGGATTCTTTTTTTAAATTACAATTTTATTATTTCTTTTTTCAACAGAATCTAAACAAGGTCACTGTGATTCCTATATAATGACTAATCAATTAGAAAAGACTACATTCTCACCTTATGGTGCTTTGGACCGATGAATCCTCAGATCCTTTATATCCACATCTTCTGATACCAGTACCAGATGAACTATTCACACTCATACATTTTTCTTCTTCCATTACAAGATCACGGAATGACTTGGGCAAGGCAGAATGTAATGAAGACGACCTTTTTAAAAACAAAAATCAAACAAAACCAACTCACTTTATATTTTCACTTTCCAAAACTCCCTATTGTTCCATGACTCAGATATCAAAGAGAACCTTTTCACTTGCTAAAAATAAAAATACAATATTACTCAGTTTTTCTATCTCACCATTATCCTGCTAGACCCCATTTGCTAAAGTAAGTCATTTTTGGTCAAATAGGTAAAGAACAGGAAATAAATATCCAAGAGAACAGAACAAGCCAGTAGTTTTGAAATTTCATTAGAATTAAAAATAAAAAAATCAAACAAAAAAGCCACCCCTCCTTCTATTCCCCCTAACACATCCTCTTAAAAAGCAATTTTTTTTTCCACAGACAGCTTGTCTAACAGTACTAGTGCATGAAAATATTTTCACAAATCACACAATGCCCTAGAGTACTGTTGATCTCATACTGGCAGTTTACCACCAGGAAAGTCAGTATAGCTGATCTTTTTTCCCTGAGATATTGAATGAGTTATTCGTACCTTTTAGATGCTCTATAAATCACTTAATCCACAGTGAAGCTCAACAAAACTGATATCCCAGATTTTCTTTAACTTGACCAAGCTTAAGTTACTGAACTAGAGCCTGCATATTATCTTTCAAAAATAAACCATTATGAAAATATAGCAATTTAGCACCTTGGGTATTATGAACTCTTTCTGATTGCAAAGCCTTTTTGCTTACAGAATTCAAGGCAGTTACCATTAGTCCTTCCCTTACCCATCAAGGCTTTGGAATTAATTCTTCATACATTTGCTTAAGATTTAACTTTATTAAACACAGCAGTCCCATTCATAGTTAAATACATCAAATACATTCTGGAAGAACAGCTCTGCTCATTATCTACTCAAAGAAAGAAGAGACTAATTATAAACACTACTGAAGTAAAACAAGCTCTTTATACAATGCCAATTGTTCGTGCAGCATCTGAAAGACTTTCAAACTACATATAGGGTATACAATTTAAGATAAGAAATACAAAGGAACTAAAACATTGCAACACTGTATCTGAAATCTTACAACAAAAGCATCTGAAAGCTATATATGATGACTGACGTTAGACCACCCTGGCTTAAGTTTGTTTGGGTCTTTTTCTTCTTTCTAGGTTTTTCTTTTTCTTTAATTTAAATATTGGATGAGCAGCTCAGAAGACATAGAAATCAGAATGAGAACCTCCAGATGCAGGGGCTCAGCATCATTTTGCACACCTTCTATTCCTACCACCAGCCGGCACACAGAGGTCAAGGCAAGCGTTTGAACTGCCCCAAACCTATTATACCAAGTAGGCAGATGGTCCATATGATCTGCTGCCATAGAAGCTTCTTCTGCTACTAACATTTTAGTAGCCTACCCATTTTCACGAAAATTCTGTACTGCAATCAGAAATGCATTGCAACAGACAACAACAGAAAAAAAAAAAAACACCAAAATAACCTCCCCCACAAAAAATCAACTGTGTCATTCCCAGTTTGTGAACCTACCCCAAACAATTATTCCTGGCTTAAAATTATATGTCTTAAACTGGTACAAAATTGTTCTAACAGTAACAACTCTAAATTTCAGCCTGATACATTGTCATTTTGATCTAATTTGTAAAATTAGAAAAACTAATTTAAACAATTAAAAAAAAAAAAAATGGAATATGACTAAGTTTCCCTAAACTGTAACTACAAAACATCAAAGCATGAAGTTCCAAAACAGCTGTTGATGTTTTGGTATAAGCTGGAATATTGTCAAACTGACAACCTAGACATTAAAATACACAATTGTTAATTCTCAAAAGAGACTTCAATTTTCTTTAAGCCTCCAGTCTTGAAAAGCCACAGGCTCTCCTGATCTTAAAAAAGCCTCCCAAAAAATAAGCAATACCCCCCCTCCCTCGATCAAAGTAGGTTTGGGGAACTAATAAAGTCAACACCTAGTTAACTTTAGAGATTCTTTCAAAGTATTTGATTTTTTTTTCCCCTTTTAATTTTCACTTTTCTTCAAAGGAGGAAACACAGGTTCAGTTTCCACAAAAACTATGAAGCTGGAGGTTCCTTTGGGTGGAAAAGGTAGGGCATTGTGTATGACAGACTCTGACTTTCAGTCAACCAAAAAAGAGCCAGAAGGTCCCACACCCTTCTGGCAAGTGCACTCACTGCACATCCAAGATTATCTGATTTCACTGGAACACAAGTTCTATGGCTCTGACTATACTGCATGTGTGGAAAGCTCAATCTATTGACAAATGCAATCTTAACAGTCCACTGTGAATTTACAGACTTTAACTTTGCAAATATAATATTAGAGCAGATGAGTAACACTTATCATTCTACCTTGCATACAGAAAATACTTAGAGAAACTAGCAGGGGCAATCAAATAATTTACTGCTTGCCTAAAGCAGCCTAAAGCTAATTTTAAATATTCATCTAGCTCCCACTGTTCTTTGCTTGAACTCTTGAGCTATCGGCATTTTCCAGAACAGCAGCCAGAGCAACAGAGAAGAGGAACGTACGGAATCCTGCATGGAGACCACATGAGCATTAGATTGAATTCCATCCTCCTGAAATATACCTTAGCCTTTCCACTTAAGATGGTTTGTGTAAAACAGTAGAGCCCAGCTCTTTTCAAAAACTCTTTAATCAGAACCTTAAGAGCACAATATATTTTTTGGACACAGTTATCTAAGGGTATTCCAAAATCAGTCCATATTTGCTTTTTAAATGCAAGGAACAGTTTATAGGCAGTTGGTAGTTTGAAATTAAATAATACCAAATATGTAAAGAATTATCTGTCAGAGAGTAGATGAGCAGCATGAATAAGACAAACTATTCAGGCAGGACCTGCCCTTCCTGCCCAGCATGATCTGCTCCATGACCTTCCCTGGAGCTGAAGTCAGGCTGACAGGCCTGTAGTTTCCCACATTCTCCTTCCAAGCATCCTAGTAGCTGGGCATCACATTGGCTAAACTCCAACTGTCTGGGACCTCCCCGGTTAGTCAGGGCTGCTGGTAAATGATGGGAAGTGGCTCAGTGATCACCTCCACCAGCTCACCCATTACCCCTGGGTGGATACCATCCAGCCCCACAGACTCGTGTGTGTCTAAGTGGTGTAGCATGTCACCAATCATTTACCTTTGGATTACAGGGGCTTCACTCTGCTCCCCCCGCGCCCATCTTCCAGCTCCCGGGGCTGGGCACCTGGAAAATGACTGGTCTTACTATTAAAGAGTGAGGCAAACAAGGCACTAAGTATCTCAAGGCTTTTCTTCATCCTTTGTCACTGTGCTCCCATCCGCATCTGATAAAGGATGGAGATTCTCCTTCGCCCTCCTTTTCTTTCAAGAAACAATTTTACTGTATTTTTTAGAACTTTTATATTTCATTGCCTTTGTGCACAATTACATTAGTAATTAGATTGAAAATGTAGATGAAGTATTATTTTTAAGACAATAAAGGATTGAATAACTCAGTATTCTCTGTGCTCATCAACATGTGATTCAATTGTCAGCCTCTCCGAGCACATTTTAAGCCTCAGAGCTATAACTGCCCTGTGACACCTCCATTAGCTAAGGCAAATAAATGGGGTGATGCTTGATCTGCAGAATCACCTGTGTAAAGCAGGTGGCATGTTCTTCAGAGCATTTGAAAGGACCAGTTTTAAGGACTAAAATTCATCTGGCTCAACAGACTTCAGAAGATGAATCTTGCAAATCTTGTTTCTCCTAGTGTGAAGGTCTTCAATTACTGTTCAGAGGTCAGGAAGAGTCTGAATCGTTAGGTGCAAAGCAACTCATTCTCTCTCCTCTTTAAGACACAATTGTAGGTTTTGACCAATATTATATCAGAACAACTTTTGGGGACTGAGGGAGCAAATGAGACCCTAAATTTTAGTATTAGGCATTCACAGATGAAAATAAATTGAGAAGACAGATATCTAAGTCTTGCTTGTGTAAATCATAGAATCATAGAATCAACAGGGTTGGAAAACACTATCCAACATTATCAAGTCCAACCCTTGATCCAACACCACCATGGTTACCAGACCGTGGCACTGAGTGCCACATCCAGTCTCATCTTTAAAACTTCCAGGGACGGTAAATCCACCACCTCCCTGGGCAGCCAATTCCAATGTCTGATTACTCTTTCCGTAAAAAATTTCTTCCTAATATCCAACCTGAACTTCCCTGGCAGAGCTCAGGATTGTGCCCTCTTGTCCTACTGCTGCTTGCCTGGGAGAAATCAAAACAACTGAATTCAACCTTTCCTTAGAATCACTTGAAATATTGAGTGCAAGGTATTTTTAAACCCAGGTCATCTTGGGCAATTTATTTTTGTAAATAGCTACTGTAGTAACATTCCTCTATAGCTTGTAAGCTGGACACTAGAAAAACATGGATATAACTAGTTTTTTTTAGTTATAATCAATCCATGACATGCACTCCTTGTCCCTGTTTTCACTGACTCTTGGAGGAATCCCAGTCATCACTATCAGAATCACTACCTGAAGGGCACGTCATGACACACTACCTTGAATTTACCTAACAGCTGTCCATTTCAGATCAGACTGACATGATCCTTGACAGACCCTCTAAGAAACTAAAGCCTTTTAACCATAAGGCTGAATGTACTGCATACTGTCCAGTACACAAGCAAAGCTTGTTCTGGTGTCATAACTAGAATATAATTTTAGAATCATATTTTTCCCCTACATTACAATATATTGAACACCAGTTCTATATTACCACTGTTGTGTTCCAGGATATTACTGTTATTACTAGGATCTTAAGATAATAACATACCAACAGACCTCAGTGGAATCTCAAATAAATCTAAAGGCACTTCAAACTCAAGGTGCTGATCATATTAGCATCCATCCAAAACAGAGAAATCAGGCAACAGATGGATGAAATGAAGCAGAGAAGCAAGCAGCTCGAGATATTGCCCTAAACCTTTTGACACAGAATGCCTTTCAAGAAGGGACTATAACCAAGAAGCAGCCTACCTTTTCCTCAGTCAGCTTGCCACGTGATTTTTTTTTTTTTCCTGTTCATACAGTCATTAAATAGCTAAGAAGTTACTTGTCTTTTTTGAACTTGCAGGAGCATAGCAGAACGGCAAAGATTCCAGCAGTTGCTTACTACTGTTATTTCTGAAAGGAGCACCCAATTCATATAAAGGATCAAAGGAAAGACAGCCAAAAGACACAAGAGGGAGATGACTGTGGAAACTAAACATACCCTTTGAAAGACAGAATGCTATTTTACTTTGAAATCCATCCAATACAAAAAGCAAACTACTACAATAGCATTTAAAACAGCTAAATTGTATAAAAAAAAAAGACTTCACAAAATAGTGACTGTAGTGGGTATGCAGCTACCTTTGTTTCCACTGAGGTATAAACAAGTAAGCTACAGAGAGAGGAGAATAACAGTTCTTCTAGGAAAACAGAAGTAACTTGCAATAGAAGTCTAGACCTTCTTGAACAGGGAAAACTGGAGAACTGCCCAACATTTACTTCAAGCATGCTAACAGGTATTTATCCTGTAAGAATTAAACACATTAAAATTTACATAGCTTGCAACTTCTACATTTTGCATTTATGCTTTTATCCAATACCAACAGTAAATATAAAGAATAAAGCATGAGTTGGGCTAGCACCTCACCAGTTACAAACTTCGTTCATTGAACAGATGATAAACTATTTTTTCTATTCTTGATATCCTGTGATATTAACTTGAACACTTAAATTGTGTGTAATCAGCATTATAAGTAATTTTCAACCCATTATGCATCCTTTCACCATAAAAATTTTTAGAAGCATCCAACACTACCTCCAGCTCCAAGACACCTAGATAACTTATCTCTAATTTCAGTCAATTTTGTTCTAATTCAGAGTCACTAAAGACCTTTCCCCAGGAAGGGCTAACATTTTTCATGTTTTTGACAGAAAAAAAGCACCATTCATAACGTTTTTCAGTAACTCCTTCCTTCCTAAGTTTCAGAGCTTGTGCTCAGCCTTCTTCTATGCTTTACTTGGATACCATCTGCAAATACCACATTATACACAGGAAAGCACCAGATGGGATGCAGTCTTCTGACTCATATAGAAATATTTCAAAGAACTGTTAAACTGCAACCACTGCATTTCTCTACCCACTTTGAATTGCTAGATTACTACCAAATGTAGACACAAACAGTTCAGTCTGCTTTTAAGAGGCTATTTCAATGTCAAAACCCTCCAAAGATAAAGAATTGATATTTGATTTATAACATACCATGCATTCCCTAGTTTTGCAACTTTTGTAGGTGGAGGTGGTGTAGTTACTACAGTGGTAGGCTCCATGCTGCTATTGACTGATCCATTATCTTTTGCTGCCAGGGCAATCATTTTCCTTTGCTTCTGAGAGAGCTTGGTTCCATGAGACACCATTCTGCTGTGAATGGATATTGCAAGGAGAGAAGATGTAAGATCAAGGTCCTCTGAGATGACTCACCTTTAATCCTGCAAATTAAACTGAGAAATACTTCTTTCCTGGACCAAAATACTTGGTTTAGAGTGCCAAAAGGCAAGGAAGGGAGGGCTCGGAAGGCTGGAAGCAGGAAGAGGATCAATTAATATCAAGAGCGACAGAAAGAAAAGCATCATAAAACTATTGTTCAAATAGATGTCTGTAAATGAAAATATACAGAAAAGGAATCAAGTCTCCAAAAGGGATGGAATACCACTAGATGAAAGCTATTTTATAATTTTATTATTTTTTTAGAGACTGCTAAGCTTAGCTCCCTTAAACCAAAAATATTCATGGATTAAAAAAAAGTATATAACATATAGCCATTTTTTCTATTAGTAATAATTTTCTTTTCCAAGTTATTTGGGTTCTTCAGTCTTGGCTGTTTCGTTTGCAGCTTCTGAATGTATTTAGCAAGCAACCCTTTACCAGGCTCCATTACTACTGTCCTAACTCTCCTTTACAAGAACACCACACCTCAAAAGGTCCCAGGAGTCATCTCCAGTTCTCTTTCATATGTTGCCAGTTAAAACCCACTAGGTTTAACACACTGCCTTGTAAAAAAAAAAAAAAAAAAAAAAGTACATTTATCTCCCTGTGTCTTTTGGGATGCTTCTCCGAGCAAGAACTACCATTGCTGCTGTCTGAGGAAGAACTGTCAATATCAAGACATGAGTGCCGGAGCAGGTCAGAGGATGCAAGACAAGAAACAAGCTTATCAAATATAGTACTCATCCACAAGTAACTTCCAAAGTCCTAGGGAAAAGAATTAATTCTTTTTGGTTGGAAATAGAAAGGCTCAGCAGAGCAGGACACTTATTTAAGATACTAGTTTATTAGCTCTTTTGCAGTAGCTGACAAAACAAAACTAGAGGAAAATAAAGGGATAAATTTTGCCTGCCCACAGAAAAACAACATAATGAACTGAAGTAAACAAAGCTGTTCAAAACCAAATAGGACAGCTTTTCCCCTGCTTTTTTTAAACTTTGAACTGCCTAAACCACCAAGTAAATTCATAATAACCCAGCCTATCACACTTTTTTTTTATAGATTTTGGTTTTTTACCAACCCTGAATTTGCCTTTGGCATGGTTCCACATTTCTGCATACTTTCTTCAATTTCCATGATGGTTCTCAGATCCATAGCAGGAGGGCTGGCAGGGCTAAATGAAAAATAAAAAGTTACCTTACAAGGCACTGATTTTTACTTACATTCCACAGTTCCAACCTTCACTGAAATCCTCTAAATCATACATAAGATTGGTAACCAGTTGTATAATTTATGTCTGTTTCCTCAATTATGGCAAACCTCAAATAAAATGTTTCTGACAAAACTTTTATAAATATATACATATTTAAGAACACACTATAAAAATACTTTCAAGACTCATTATACTATGAAACAAAAAGAAGTGAACTATGATTACTCTAAAAAAATTAGATACCTAAATCCAAGATACTTCTTTAGTAGTCAAATGCTCATGCTAAGTAATAGAGAGGCACTGGTCACAGCTCTTTCATGAAGGCTGAATTAGATCTTTTTTTGAAGAACAGGATTAAAACTATTTCACATGATAAACAGAACAGTCTTTGCAGTCAGAGCTCTGTACAAACATCAGTAACATTCTCAAACTCTAGAAATCAGTCTTTTTTTCATAAATGAACTAATTTTAAACTTTTAAAGAAATGAGCATGAATTAAACCTAGACATTTTCAAGCTTTACATAAAACTATAAATTAAGACCTGTGTACTTAAAAGCATCCGCAAACTAAGATGTGTTACAACCAGATCCAAGGACGGGCTTTGAAATGAAATATAAGCAGCACTTCCTCCCTCCATCTCTCCCTACGTAAACCCAACTGCCACAGACTAACTGGTGAATTAACTACCGGAAGGTCACTGCTCCTCCACAATATTTCAACAAAATACACTATAGTATGACCCCCTTAAACAAACAATCTACACTGCAGTGTTACCTGCTTTTCTCTTGACATCATGCCAGCAATACTAGAAAAAGTTAAGAAATAGTACAAGAGAAACACATAAAGGCACAGTGACATTACAACAAAGTCTTATGGTTTTATTTGTTCCTCTTCCATACAACCCTCTAGAAAATGATCACAGAGAACCCTAAGATAGAAGATGAGGGTCAAGTCTCTTCCAACTTGTCTGAAGAACAAAGAGTTGGTTGAGGGATGTGTTTCCCTCTCTGCATAGCGCAGACATAGTTAGACAAACATAGATTCACCCTGCTCATGACACACTTCAGAGTTGCACCTTTAATTTCTACAACTTTACCACCTATACTAACAAAGCCCATCAGTCACAAAGCCACAAAGCCTAGGAAAAGTGTGGAAAATCTGCATTTCAGAAAAGTAGCACTGCTTTTCTCAAAGAATAATTAAAAAATGTACCACTTTTATTAAACTACCAAAATCTTGAATTCACATGTCAAGTAACATTTGATCATTTTGAAGAGCAGAGAGCTTTTCAGTCTGAAAAGAGTATTATTAGCATTCACTACCAAGTGTAGAACAGTGATTTTAAGTATTACTCCACCTGAAACTGGTTGCTACCCAATTGGGAGAGCTTGCAGAGCTGTGTCTGGCACAGGGAATGGACTGTGGAACAGACTGTTTCAATGCTGATGCTCCCTTGTATGACTTCATCTCCTTATTAGGTTGAGAGGGTTTCATTTCCTGAGCACATGCTTTGTCTTTCATCTAAAAACCAGGTAGAAAGTTGTTGAGTAAATGCTACAAACACTGTTTTTTATTTGCTTAATCAATCAAACTACTTAAAGTTGTCCACTCCATTTTAAGGACAACAACTTTGCAGAAAGACTCCAAAATACAAACTCTGCCTTTGATGAACTAGACAAACACAAATATATTGGTAATCCAACCTCAGTCCTCTCTGGATGAAATCCTTTTGTGAAGTCAGGTGACTGTAAGTCTCTGGGACTCCCCACTCCTGCATAACTACCTTCAGAGTCAGATGTTAAGAGTTCTGGAAGTGATTCTATGGAGTTAGTTTTATCCAGTTTTACTGAGCCTAGAAATAAGAAAAGATAGTAGAACTATTAAGTCATAACAGACTAAACAATGCTTAAAAAACCTCAAAATTATTCACTCTATATGATGAATACAAAATAACCAGAAGTTCATCTAGTCCAGAATACTAAGCATAAGCAAATTTTAGACTACCTTAAATATTTTTTTCAGAATAATATTAGTCCCACTTTTCTTGGTCTCACAATATACAGTTTTAGGAAGTAACACTGACACTTTTTCTTTGAAAATGAAGTTTTCTACCATCTTCTCAATAAAAAGTGACTAATTTATCTTTTATATTCCAGAAAAAAAACAAGCAACTCACAACACATCAGTAGAAACGTTCCACTTATTAAAACCATATAAGAAAGTGTCCATTATCTTTATTTGATAAAATAAGTGCTTTTATCTGAATTTTGGGCAAAAGCTTAAAATGACAAACATCCTTTCAAAAAAACCTTACTCTTAAGAATTTGCTATTCACATTCAACTATGGTGTTCACTACAAAAGAAATAATCTTTCTAAGATTGCCTTACTGAAATACAGAAATTGCATTGCATATTATAGTTTATGTTCTGTTTTTATACCTGAAAGGAATCTCTTTTCCACTGACCTGTAGAGGCTGGACTCTGAATAATATCTGAGAGATTATATCCTCCAGAGCTGTCAGACCGTTTTCGTGGCTTCTTTTTTGCCCTATTTTTTGCTCTTTTGAAAAGGGCTTCCCTATTAAAAACAAGCAAACAAAACCAAAAAAAATCCAAACGTGTTAAGCCAAAGAAATTGAGGCTGAGAATTACCTGTGTCAACGTCAAGTTTTTCAGTCAGCAACAGCCATTATACTTCAAGCAGTAGTACCTGGTCCCATCAGCTGGCAATAGCTGCTTGTTCCTGCTCTGCTTATGCACTGGCACAACTATTTTTATAAATGATTTGGGGAGACAAAAAGAATCGAGGAGGAAAAGAAAAAATTCTTTTCAATCTAGATCTAGTCTCCGGACTATGACACTGCACAAAGACTTCTGCTGAGACAGTGGAAGATACAGCTGCTGCACAGACTGGCACTGCCACCTAGGTCAGATTAAACCTGCTACACAGCACAGCAATGGACATAAAGCAAATGACATACAAGTCTCCACTTTTTTCTCTGTTGATTTCTCCTAAATTAGTGAAGTTCAATAAAATCCACAGTTGGTTGCATTTTTTCCCAACACGAACATTGTCATCATAATAATACTAATTTTACAATAAAGTAGGCATAGGGCCATGTTACCTAAATGTCATGTGTTCCTATATACGCTATTAGGAAGAGTGGAATAAAACAAAAGGCATCTTTCATTTAAAAAAAAAACTATTAAAAATTCAGAGCTATATGAATCACAGCTACAGTACCCTATTTCAAAAAGTTTCTTTAAGAAGCCTTTTGTGGAACAACTGTACAGCTACTTATTCAATTCTACATCACAAACTTACAATGCCTGGGTTTGTGTTATTTTTTAACCCTTGGACTGCCCAATTCCCTAAAGGCTATCTATCACCTAGCCCTTAAAAACCCTGAATGGCCTGAAGTCTAATACAAAATAGCCTCTCAGTTCCCTTGATCTACTAGTTCTTACCTAGTTCATTTAGCACAATTTTCCTGACACAAGTGCTCAGAACCATACACAATAATGTAGGTGAGGTTTCATCTGCACAGTGACATTGTATCTTGCTATTGGAAGCCTGATACCAAGCCACCCTATCAGCTACAAAACTTCATATTTCATTTGACAATTCTGTAAAATTAAGAAACCTAGATTATCACAATTTTCTAAAGAGATGTACATAGTACGTTAAACTCTGTTTTATTCTCTGTTGATTTCTCCTGATTCGGTGAAGTTCAGTGAACTCCATATTTGGTTTCACACAGACACAGATACTCTCCTCACATGCACAACCCCCAAACATTACTGTGAATGCTTGTTTTACAACCTTTACTCACATGCTACTTATAAACTGAAAGAAGTGCTCTGCTGCAGGTTTGTTATCCTTTCAAATACTGAAGGGATTTACTTTGAAATGTCCATTTCTTAATATTTCAATTCTGAACCTAAAGGGAGTCAGGCACCATGAAAAGAGGGACTTAAAACACACAGTTCATCTAGTTAAAAATATTGATGAAAAACAGATACTTACTGAGAATTTTGTTCTGTATTCATTTCTTCCCTTAAAAAGACAAAATTCTCTCCATCTTCAGGCTCAAAAGAACTTATGTCAGGCCCATCTGGATATGGGGTAATTACTCTCCTGACCATAGCTGGAATCTATAGTTGTAAAAGTCATTACATTAAGTTTCTCTTAAGTTGTATGCTAGCAAATATGTGATCTCTTGTAAAAGGACCAAAATTGACTGTCATTTAAAACACTTTCACAGATCAAGTAATTAATTATTGAACGAGCTTATAAACTTAAGTTACATCTTTAAGCAAAACAGAAGAACTATTTTGACAGACTCAAAATGCCTGTTTCACCTGTCTGTAACTCCTGACAAAATATCCTTCAAGGTTTTGCAAACATTTATCTTTTACAATTAAAACATACTGGTTTATAATGTGTCTTGGTTTTCACCTTTGCATTAAAGCTCAACTTTCACATTATTCTTCTTACTGATTTTAAGATCTATACAATCACCCTGAACTTTACACTGGAGAAGTATAATTTTCTTTCTTCTCCTTTCTTCCAAGTAGCAGATGCTCCTTTCCATAGGTTTTGCTTATGCTTTTTCATGCAACAATTGTTAATTACAGAACATTAATACATTTAATGTGTATAATTCATTAATTCTAAAAACATAATACTGTTGCAGCAGTAGCTAGTGATTGATGAAATATGAGCTCCTTAAGAGACATAATTGCAGCAGCCAATCTCATCTTTTGAGTCAGATGTTTCACATTTAGCCTGTCATCTACAGACCCTGCAGGTGTGTATTTATTACTCATCTATTCTCATTGTCAACCTAATCAGCTTACACTCAAGTTGTACAACTTACCATTTTCCTGTAATAAACGGAAAGATCCTTCACAACATCATCACTTAAGACATCCAGAGTCCTAAAAAAAATAAATACAAATTTATCTTAGCAGCTTATTAAAAAAAAAAAAAATTAAAAAGTCACAGTAATGAAAAATTCAAATTAACACTTCGGGTGAATCTCACCTACAGACATTACCACCTATTCACGGTGGTCAGAGTCATAAGGAAGAAACTGAACACAAAATATAAACTAATCAATGCCTTTGCTGTAAGGCAGGATTATACAATGTTTCCACTTATTTAAGGTCAGAGCCAATACAGACCTATAGAGTTAAGTTACCATGAACCGGTCATTACTTTCTCTATTTCTGCATATTTTCAAGATTTCCTGACGCTCCAAGTCTATGTAAATTCTCCTATAAAACTCAACCCAACATCCCTGCACATTTATGCCAAAAAACAATTCTATAGCAACGAACTGGACTCAACAGAACTGTCTTGTCTATGTGAACAGTTTTCCTTGCACAAAGCTGTCAGGATTAAGTTCTACCTGTCTTAGGTATCAAATTAAAGTTTTTCTACCCAATACTAACATTTTCAGATTTTCACTAAAATACAGATAAAGCCTTAATCGTAGTTAAAATACTGCAGTGTCCTTTTCAGGCTTAAGATGAAACAAATCTGAATTCAGAGTAATAATGAAAGCAGTATTATTAGATTTTCTCTCCAAAATCAAAGGTTAAAATGTTTATACTTTTTATAGATGTGACAAGGAAAATGGCTAATATGAATAAACTCCTTTGATCTAAGTGGAGCAGCTATGTGACATGGCAAGGAAGCGCTGGCATTCTGAACTGTTTCAGATCTTTAAGAATTTCTTTAGGTGAAAAGAAGTCTAACAAAAAAGACAGCAAGGACTAACAACAGAGATGGGGGTTTTTCTTTGGCTGGCTTTTTTGGTGGGTTTTTTCAAGTTTTCGCTAGAAAAGAAGTTCAATCAGTGCTGATAAGGTTTGCTCTGAAAAGATGGTATGTACTTAGGAAGCAACTTGAAGGCCTGTCCAAGAGAAGGAAGGCCAGAGCACACCTTCAACTTCTGAGAACTTCAGAAGAATCACTGGAAAGCAAGGATAATAAATTATTTGTTCAGCTCTCATTGCAGACAGTTAAAGCAAAAAGACTACCAAATGGGCAGGCCCATCCTCCTTGGAAAATGCAGCAGCTATATAATAAACCTACTTAAAATAAATAAAATATGTATAGTAACAATCACGTTTAAAAAACCCAAACAACCCTAAAACAAAGCAAACAGCCAAATAAACCGCACAACTCCCTTCCCCGAGCAGAGAACAAACTCCCCCCCCACTCCGTAGTTTTACGCATCTTCAAAAAACACTTCTAAAAACCCCAAAAAGATGAGGCCTAATGTCAAAACCCACTGTTCAAGAGAGGTTTTTCCACTTAATTCAGGCTCTTCATGGCAGATGGTAACATACGGTTTTGTACTATAGAACTGGTACAGTATGTACAGATATTTAACTAGTTTTTCTCTCCCTCTCTGGCAAAAATGAGCCTACCTTTAAACTAGCAGCATTCAGTTGCATTTTAACATTTAACCGTCTGTATTAGTTCTTCCGATCCTTTTGATTTTTTGAGACGTTTAAATTTAACAGCTAATACATGAAGACATTGGCATTCCTACTAACCTGGCTTCAAGCAAAGCTGCCATATTGAGTCCTATGAACTGCAAGCAGGACAATTTTAGCTGTTCAGCATTATACATGGCTGAGAACTCCAACAGCTCAGCAGCATTCTTTAAGGTAACTGCAGAGAAGAAACAACAAACTAAATTAGATAATTTGCTGTACTATCAAGCAGCAGTTTTTAAGCCTTACTGTACAGTATGATCCAGTAACTGAAACATATTATATACTTCTCCATCCCTAGTAAAAATGCTAATGCTCAAAGTGGCCATAAACTATAGCAAGCCCCATGTAACTTTGTAGCTGTTTGAATGCAATGGCTAATTCACAGAAACAGCCCTACTTGCAAACAGATCAGTTTCAATATATTGAAACTCAGCAGTCCAAAATAGAGGGGAAAAAGAAAGCTAAAAATAGTAAGTTTCATATATAGCATAAATAGTTCTTAAAGCTCCAAATGTTGTAATTTAGTAGGGAGAAAGAAAAAATAAGGGGGGGTGAAGGGGTAAGGAGTGGGGGAGGGGGGTGGGGCAATGGGAA
>VXAY01001109.1:58991-88248 GCA_013399855.1 Oxyruncus cristatus | reverse complement strand
AGAGAGGGATAGAGATCAGGGCCAGGAGAAAGGAGTGAAATGGAAGTCAGTAAGAAAGCCAAGGAAAAATATCAATTTATGCACAAACACAGGGTTTTCTAGAAGAGACAGGTCTTCACAGACATATAGAAACAGCACTGTATCAAACAAACAACAGAAGAACTAGTAGGACTAAATACAAATTAATTTTGTCATATTTTAAAGAGAAGAAGTTTGAATTCAATGAAATAAGGGGTTTTGGGGGGGCAGTTAGCTTTTTATTTTTTTTTCTTTTATTAAAGAGCATGAGATGAAGACAATGATGCATAAGGAACGGAAGATTATGCTAACCTAGAACATTTCTCAAGACTAAAGATGCAACTGTTAGCTGTGCAATGAACAGCAAAACGTAATCAGTGCAAAGGAATATAAGCAAATAATTTTGTGCTGAAAAAGGCAAGAATCTCTAAAAGCCCTATTTTTTATTCTCTAACCCTTTATAATACAAGCAAAAGAACTCACGTTTTTCTGCAATGGCTACTTCACAGATTTCTTTGAGTCTAGATATAAGAAGCTGGTCTGCTACCACCAGAACGTTACATACGAATTCCACGTTTTGAGAATCTGGAAAACAAAGCAGCATGTAAACACTGTGGGCAAATCAAAAGCAACTATCACACACACAGCTTCAATGAGATTTTACCAAGGGACAAATATAATGGCTTTGCTAATTTTGGTGGGATTTTCACAGCACAAGGAACAGCTTAGAAGAGCACCAACAGTCAATTTTTGGAAGCAATAGGAGGGAAAAGGAAAATTGCAAAAGAAAAGAGGCCTGGGGTACACCTATCACTTCACACACTTGAGCAGGGTCACAAAAATGGGATTTTTTTTCGTATAACTTCAGCACAAGTATGTTAAGTATTGAATTTCTATTTTAAAAATACAAAAATTGCAAGAGCTACAGTTGAAAACATGTTAATTTCACCTTTTATGGCAAGAGCTTCATCTGTATACAGGTAATCCACAATTATCTGTAGTATGTCAGAATGGATTGGCATTTCCAGAGCTGAACAGCAGGTAGCCTAAAAGTATTAAAAAAAAAAAAAAAAGAGAAAGAGAAGCTGAGTACTTGGAATAAAATACAGAATTAATACAGTGATTATATTTAGCAAATGACTCAGACCGAGGGTCACATTTTCAAAATCAAACAGATTTTGTACAAATGATTAAATAATTGTTTAAGTTCTTCAATTAAGAATTGACTGTAGCAGAGCAATTAAAATCTGCCCAAACTTCTGAATAAATATACATGAAACAATTCAGTGTTTCATCACTTTGATCATCATCTCTAACAACCCTCTTTGATTATATTACTTTACCCACAATTGTCTAAAAGTAGAACTACAGGAATCCTCTATGCAACTACTGAATTGCTTCCCTTTCAAGGTCAAAAGATCCAGTGAAATCACAAGTTCCCAAGCAAGAACAAAATTTAAGTAGTCATTATTGTTCATCCCTCTGAAAACAAAGTCCTCATCAAACCCTCCATTTGAAGGACCATCCTAACCATTAAGGTAAAGTTTTTGTATGAGCAAACATTAGCCATAAATCGTGTGTCCGCATTCACTTTTATACAGCATGACTGCTTAACAACTTTGGTTGTTAAGTGGTACTGAAGTACAGCTTCATACTAAAATACTTATTTTGCTTTAGAACATGCCACTGGCAATGACATATTTTCCATCTAAAGTTTTAAAACCTCTTACAGACATTGAGATTTTTATACAAAACGTAGAGCACTTGATTCACAAGACATTTACTTATTAATTTAGGTTTAGATTTACTTATGAAATATTAGGTAACTTACGAACTACATACAATCGATATAGAAATCAATGATAGAAATGGACATTCAACAATTAAAAAAGCCGCCTTAAACCCATGATTTGCCTCACAGCGTTTCAATTTGTTTCCTCAGGGCTGACTGAGGAAAAGGCAGCATAGTAACTCGGAGGTGAAGTTCTGTTTCGCAGAAGAGAACTGTCAGTACTTTACCAGGTTCTTAGATTTACATATTGCCAGAAAACTACAAAACTGAAAAACCTCCTGCACACTGCTTTAGTTTTCAGTCTCAGAAAAGTGTTTCTCCACTTACACCTCTCCTCTCTTTCCATAAACATTGCGAATAGTATTCAGATACTTAAACAGAGGTATTCAGTGAAATTACAATGTCCAGGAACAACCAGGGCATTGACACACAGCTAACAAATAGGAACCACGACAAATTAAAGACCTACACCTTTTGAAGCAGCAGTTGATGACTAAGTAGAATAGTCCTTGATATCCTCTATTTCATTAAACAGCAACTGAAGGTTCTATACACTGACTCTTGATCCTGTTCTATCTTGCACTCAGTATGTGACAAGCTATTCCAAACTCTATACTATTTAAATTGTAAGAACTTTACAGAAAGAAAATGAAAATTCATCCAAAGCAGTATCCCATAAGTCCAGCACTTTTTATAAATCCATGAACTAGCTCAAACTAAACCTCTAAAACAAAAGCAATACTATAATTTCCTTTGATATACAGTATTTCATTCATTACTTTCATTTAATACACAATGTCAATAGCACACATGTAGAGGAACCAAAAATGTGATTTGTGATTTTTTTTTTCCTGAAAACAAAATCCAAGAATCCAGCCTTTCCTTTTCCCCATTATTTACGTTATGTTACTATAGGAAAAATTTGAAAAGCTCTCACTTATTTGATGCAAAAAAAAAAAAAAAACATACCACCACACATGTTTTTGGCAAGCTTACCTCAATCCATGAGCTGCTTAACATGCTGTGAAAATAATCTGTAAAGAAAGGCATTTCAGTTCAAAATGCAACAAAATGACAGTTAAAAGAGACAATATGACTTATGTTATATAAATATATATAAAAATACACACACATACCAAGTCTTGCACAAAGTACACACTTATGACATGGGAATTCCTTTCCATCTAAAGATTTCAGGGTCACATCGCAGAGGTATGAACTAGAAGATATTTAATAGGATCAAAACCATGACTATTCAGAAGATCTACAAGTTGTAAACTCTACAAATAAATGCTAAATTTAGCAAGTTAGGATTTATTCTTTGAAATAAAACACACTTGAACTTTAATATTATCACAGAAAATGAAGCCAAAAGTACAAGCACAATAGTTTTCAGAGAGAATTTTTTTTTCCAAACTCGAGCTCTCAAAATTCTACCTGAAGTAATTCCTTCAAAACAACATCAATTACTGATATGACCAAATAAATTAATTATGGCTAACTTCAGTCCATCTTAAATGGTCTATGTTAAGTTACAGATTTTTTTTATATCAGTAGCTACTATAGGCTTTCACGATGCATTTTAAGAGTGCAATAATCCAAATTCTGTTAAAAAGTTACTTCTATGCAATGTTGTTTTTACTATGTAAATAAGATTATTCAAGACTTTGAGTATAATTAACTCAATCACATCAATGGAATTAAAAAACAAATACCACTTTGCTAAAAGCAAATTAGAAAAATTATTATCCATTTGCTTATTTCCAATCTGTGTAGTTTTATTGTCACAGCAAGCACATTTACATAAGTCAAATTGCTTTTGACTGAATTACCCACAACACTTCTCCTGACATTAGCATTCTATGACACAGTTAACCCACAGAATACTTGAGGTACAGGAAAAAGAAACAAAAATATACCACACATAATCTATCCCAGATTACTAATTTAAAGATCAGTCTATAAGCATCTACAAAGAACTTCCTAACACGAGTTACTGTGAAAGAGACAAGTGTACACAAGAAGTTAAAATGCTGCAGATCAACCTTAGCCTGCACTTAATAGAAAAAGAGATGACATAAGAGGAAGATGATGGGGGTGGGAGAAGCTTGATTTAAAAAAAATTACCATTTCTTCTGATTTAATTTTGGTTTGTTCCCATTCTTCTTGTTGACAACAATAATTTTTCCATTTTCTAATCTGACTCCATCCAACCTGCAGATCATTAACATTAGTAATAAGCAATAAAATTAGTATACAGTTCAAACCATTAAGAACAGTTTCACCAAGTAACAGTACTTCAGTGGGCTCATACTGTGAATATGAAAAACAATCAAAATGATTCATCATAGAAAACTAGAAAGGGACAGTTATTATTTCAAAGTCTTCACTGCAGATGTGAAATATAGCTAAGATTTGGAAAGAATGTCAGTTATCTTATTTATTGTCTTAGGTGAAAGCTATATTTTATAGTTAAGGCCAAAAGTCCCACACCACAGGGTCAAAAATATACAATTAATATATACTAAGACCAATCAGCTCTCTGAGGAAAGACAGCAGTTTAGAAGAGATGCATGTTTCAGCACAGGCGTTTTTAGCATCCTAATTCACCAGAGAGGCTTATGAATGGTATGGTAAAGACACAGGAGTACTGCTGGGGGATTACAAAGTAATACACTTCCAAAGGCAAAGTGCTTTACCATGGAAATTTTACTCAGGAACACAGTTTTAGCAGCAGTTTCACATCTTTGCTGTGTGTGCAAAAACTACAGTGAAGAAAACTGCCCTGAAAAAGCTCATTCCCTCTTTTTAAAGGACAAATGCAGAAAAGAAACCCCAGACAACTGTGTAATACAGTTCTACAGAGACGCTTGGTCTCAATTCCATTCGTTTCACCACATAACATAAAATTAACAACAGTTAAACAAGAATTCAATTTTGTTTTGTGTTGTTTTAGACAAGATATGTTAGCTGTCTATCGAAAAACTGCTAGACTGCGGACCACAGTATAGAAATTAATCAGTCTAAAACTCAATTAGATCAGCTGTCTCTAACAAAACAAGTATTGACGTTTTAAAACAGCCATTCTGGAAAGTCACAGGATTTGTATCAGATATCAAATCCCAAAGAGCTCATGCCTTAAAAGATACTGTCACAGTTTAATTTGGCTGGCACGTAACCAGTGCTCACTCACTCTCCCCGCTCCCACCCACCAGTGGGATGGGGGAGAGAACCAGGGAAAAAATAGTAAAATTCGTGGGTTGAGATAGGCAGTTGTAATAAGGCATAAAAGCAATGGAAAATATTAATAATAATGGTAAAAGAATTAGCAAATACAAAACAATTGACACACGATCCAACAGCTCACCAACGATGATGGCCCAATCGATGCCCACTTCCTAAGCAGCATCCCTTCACCATTTCCTCCCAATTTTTATTCTAACATAACTGTCTTAACTTACATTATTGTCATAACAATTAAAGTTAAATTAGCTTACATAAAGACACCCCATGAAGAGTTTGCTATAATATATAATTTCCTTTCACCTACCTTCCACTTAAATTGCTGAGTCCGAATTTCTTTGCTGCACTTTGCAACATTTTAATGAGGTTAGCTTCTTCACCAGCTTTGCCTTTTTTAGATTTGCTCTTCTGTTTTTCATTCATAACTTGCACTTGGTTATTTCTATAAATCTCAAATGCAGACTTTCCATTAACGTTTTCATCAAAACTCATTTTGCTCAGATTAGAAATTAAAGTATCTTGATATTCTTCTGATTTTTCTTTATATGGGATTTTCGGTTTATAACCGTGGGTCAAAAGATCACAAGTATCAGTGTATATGAACTGCAGGAGATATGCAAACAGATCTGGATGAACTTTCTCTATTACATAAAGATCACATCCAACAGCATCTTCATCTTTACGGTAGATGTCTGGAGTGTCTAGCTGGTTGTCACTGGAAACAAACAGCTTCCTGAAGAAGTCAGAGCGTACAGCCAAGATGTATTTGTGCACAGGGTACGTTCTTGTGCCAATCTGAAAAGTCACATCATGGATGCTGTCCATCTCATCTGTTTCATCTAACAGTTTGCCAAAATCCATTCCAAAACTTGATAATGACACACTTGGAATTTCATACAGACTGGAATAAAACAAAATAATAAAAAAAAAAAAATCTACAAGCTTCATAAAATTTTACATAGTTTGTTTGATGAAGAGGATGAGATTGTTTCCACTTGGTTTGTTAGGGTTTTTTCTTACATTGCTGCACAACTCAACATTTCTTGTCCTATTCTTTACAAAAATAACTAATAATATGGTATTTAGGCAACTAAACCACACATGTAAGACCTGCCTAGCTTCACAATATCAAATATGGTATTTTGCCTTTATAATGTACCCAATAAATATGTATTCTCACAACTCTCTTATCTTCATCTCATTTTTCCAACAAGAAAACACAAAAATGTTTGCGGTATTTGATATTAAAAACCAAAGCAGTACAAAAAGAAACCCCTAACATCTAGCTATTTACCAGATATATTGGAAACTATTGTGAGAGTATAAGAAACATGTATTCTACTTATTTATTTTACTTTATACATTTTTTTTTTTAACCAGTACAAATTCACTTTTCACTTTTACTTAAAAGCTGATTATTGGTGATTACTGAAGGGGTGAATTTCTACAGTATTTAGAACTCAGAGTGTGTTAGGAAATTCAGGGCAAACGCTTGCCTGAAGCACCTTTGATAAAATAACACAGTCTATACGAATTATGCAAACATGCAAGCTGAGGCTTTTGGGTAACTTCAACATAGTTACTGACAATCTTCTAATAGTATGGATAACCATATTTACTGTGACTTCTGTATGAGCCAAAAAATGGCTAGGAAAAGAATGATTCAATTGCAATCACACACAAAAAAGCGAAACATTACCGCTGGTGTTTTAAATATACCTGGTTTTAGGATCTGACTGTAATACAGCAAAATTGTAGCCGCTAGGGTCAGTGGCAATACTAACAGCTCGGTGGACAAAAGTTAGCTTCTGAAGTCGAATTCTTTCATACACACTGTTTGCATCATGTTCACAAGACACATCATATGAAGAATTCTGAAGGCTCGATACAAGTTCTGCTAAAAAAAAAGTGAATACAAATCATAGAAAGATCCTGATAATTAAAACACAACTAATACAATAAAAAGGCAGGACTGACTTTTGTATGGCCATTGATGGAGCCATTAAACAAGACTAAATCATGCTGAAGATTTCAGCTAGCTTATATGCAGTACATACAGGAGGAGGGTTTTTATCCAGAACTTCCTGTGGAAGTGTTTTGCCACTTCTTCATGTAAGGGAAAACACTCCACCTAACATTCAATGCAACCTCTTGTGGAATGAAACAAGCTGTGCATCAGCGAACAGCCATGCAAGACTGTTCTCTTTTCCTGTCAAACCATTACAACAGCAATAACACTATTGCCTTGGGATTTCATATTGTATCTGTTTAAATTATACCCAAACTAACCAAATATTATTGAAATAACACGAGTACATCTCTGAATGCATCTCTAGAATTTTCCATTACCTGGTAACTGAACACATGCACACCATTCACAACATTCATTAAAACCTTGCAAAAAATCAGAAGCTCTTACTTATTACAAATCACTGATGAACATCTCAGTATTACTGAGGAATACTGAATGTTAGAGTAGCAGTCAATACTAACAACCATTGGTCACAGACGAAAGAACAAACTCACCACATAATACTGTTAGACTGTGAAGATTTGATTAAACTTTTATATTGATTTAAAGCACTTAAAAGCCATTAAGAAATCACAGCTAACCTTTCTTTTCTGAGATTTTTTTCCCTTCTTCCAGCCACTTCCCTGTAAAGGCTTCACCATCCTGTGTGACAAACATTATTTCGTTCCCATTTAAAGCAACATCAGACATGAAGACTTGACGGCCATATACCCAACGGCACTGCTTCATGGAGTTGTTAGGTGACTTCCAGCAGAACACCTACAATACAAATGTTTTAGAGAAAGGGGAAATCTTTATATCCTATAAAAGCAGTTACATTTCACACACTACTTTTTTTAAACACAAGAACATACCATCTCAGAGTTGCATATAAAAAAAGGAAGACATTCTTCAAAATTTTAGAATAAAGTGTTATGAGCATCAAAGGACCCACAAGTAAAACAGGGAAAATCTATTATGATATCAAGATCCATTTGCCCATGAAGGACATTTGAAAAGTTTCTCTGAACGTTCCAATATCTTCATGGCAGTAACCTATATTACAGGTTTTACTGACACATCAACAAGGACAGTAAAAGGGGTCATCAAGTCAAGAAACATCTTTTATCTAGTTCTTAATTTACAGATTTGCCCAACTGGTTTCCTTATAAATCAGACAAAATTTGCTACTAGCACACCAAAAATTTAAACCCTTTCCTGTTAATTGTTCGACAAAAATCTTAGATTTCTCTATACTAGTCAAGGTTTTGAAATGGAGACCATGACCAAACACAAACTTCAAAATATTCAACAGGAATGTGAAACACTGTGTGCACAGCAAGTCCCCAACAAGGTAACTGAACATGTCAAGGAAGCAAACAAAGAAATAATCGCAAGCAAGGTAAAGCCAGACATGGTATTAACAGCGCTGAAGTCAGACTTCCATCTTCTCCCATTGAAGGGCTTGCACAGGTCTGTTAACACCTACATAAGCAGAGGACCAAAGAACCCAGGTATCCTATTTCCTTTCCCGTCTCTCGAGCCCTACAGAACCACAGAATGGCTGAGGTTGAAAGGGATCTCTGGAGGTTATCTAGTTCAAACAGAACTACCCAGAGCCAACTGCCGAGGAACAAGTCTAGAGAGCTTTTGAGTATTTCCAAGCATGGTGATTTCACAACCTTCATGGACAACCTGCGATAGTGCTGGACCACCCTCATAGTGAGAAAAGTGCTTTCGGATATTCAGACAGAGCCTCCTTTATTTCAGTTTGTGCCCACTGCCTCTGGTTCTAGCACTGGGCACCATTGAAAAGAGCCTGTCTCTATCTTCTTTACATCCCCCTTTAGGAAATAGAAGTATTAAGATCACATCCCTCTCCTTACTCAATAATTTATAATGCCTAGAAGCACTAAAGATCCCAGCACTTGTCTGTATGAAATGTACACGGACATAGTTCCACTGACGCAGGAAGATAAAGTAGTTTCTTACTGCTAAAGCAGTGTCCCAAAGATGTTAAAAGGGCACTACCAATACTACAGATGCTAGAGGCTAAACCTCACGTGCACAAATACTACACTGACCTAACAAACAGATAAGGTCATCTAAAACATAAATCAGTCAAAGGCAAGAAAAGAAAAGGAAATACCCACATAGCTCCCCTATTTTGATATACAAGATCAGGTTTTAACATTCTTTAAGAAGGCATTTCAGCAAGAAAATTTTTTGTGACCACCACTAGATGGCACTGAAGGCTTAACTCTCCCAATGAGCAGATCTCAGAAAAGGCTGAGATTCTGAAAGGTCCTGTAAACTGGGACTTTACTATGGGAAGAAGAAAATAAATCCACCACAGTATTCCACTTTTAATACAACACAGTGTCTACACTTAACTATAAATACTAAACTATTCACTAGGTTTAGGTGTAACATTTCAACAATAAAAGGGATATTTCATCTACAGAACAGTTGCATTTCAGCAAAGGCTCTAAAACGTTAAGTGCAGAGACTACTTCTTAGACTACTTCCAAAAGGTGTAAAGATGCCTGGAGTAGGAGGGATGAGAGATGGGAGGAAAAAAGCAAAACAGCAAAAAATAAAAAACTAGAACACATACACTATGTAATTACTTATGTATGTAAAAGCAAAGGAGTTTACATCTTCACTGAAAAGCTATTAGATGTCCGTAGATTTAAAAATAAACTATTGTACATCACTTGGGCAGTCTTCCTATAGTTCTTAAAAAAAAAGTCACCAGCAGCTCTACTGAAATGAACTAGATATTTTCTATACATGATTTTGTCCTGTCTTACGTTTAAAGTTTGATTAATCAGTATGTTATATGATGTCCAGGGACGCAACTTACTCTTCCAGCTTCATCCAGTGCCAGAATGCAAATCTTTTGACCTCCATTTTCTTCAAGATGCTGGGTATCTACCTTATATTCCAAATATCCCCCACTGACAAGAACTTTTTTAAGGTTCAGCTGTCTAAAAGAACACAAAAAGGTGAAATTAGTATTTCTCTATTGTGTACTTATGTTACTTCTATGACAGTTTTTTTTTTTTGTTCAGAGAAGCAATAAAAAAGTATAGTTGAGGCAGTGACACTGAAAAATTACTTATGTTTAGTTTTGCCCCACTGGTACTATAAACACAACTGCTAGTAGTATCTATTACTACTATAATAGTGTTCTACTACTACTATTAGCGGATTATAATTTTTGTTTTAAGTAAGTCACATTGTAGCTACAGGTTTTTCACAAAATTCCACGAGTGAAAACCAGTAGATGATGCAGCTTTGATTTCTGAATTTAAAAAAAATTCACTTAGCTGTTTGTGTTAAAAGACCTATCTTATCCCAGCAGGTTATTTCTCAGTTATTTAGTACATTTTGTCTTTTACCTGATCAAAACCATACTCCTTATCTCTTCTCAGTTTCTTAGTATAAGAGCACAGCACATTGTATTAAGTTTCTACAAGTGCCAGCACCTTCACTTACAGCCATGTAGAAATGAAGTATAAAATATTCATTAAGCTATAATACATCAATAAATACTGCCAGAATTTCAAATGAAGCTGAAAACCTAGCTGGGAGTTAGCTAGGCAAAATCTAATCTAAACAAATCTAATGTATTTTAATCTGTTATTGCAAACTAAGTAAGAAAGAACAGGATCAAATAATTTCCTAAATTTATGAGTCAACGATCCAGCTTCTTCAACAGGTTTTACATGCAGGTTTTAGCATATGGACGAGATGATGTCACAAGGGCCCTCTTGCAACTTACATTATTCTTCATAACATACTTTATCCACACATTAATTATGAAATTCAGACTTACTGATTCAAATTCAGACTTACTAATTCAGAATTACTGATTCAAAATCATAACAACGTAAATAAATAGAATAGCAGATCTTCAATGCCTCTACCAAGATGCACTTATACAAAACCAGGCTAACAGAGGAAATAAAAATACCAGTTTCAATGTTTTTAAACTTACGGCACAAAATATTTCCTCTTCCTGTGTTTTTTTTAAATACCTTTGGTAAACAGCAAGTGGCACCTTAGTCTCATGTCATAACAAATACAAATAAAGAAACAAACAAAAACGATAGCCCTAGTTCATATGAAAGAACTGCAAATGAAGAAAACACAGAGGACCATTGTATTATCTGCACAAAAATCTTTGACGACCTTCAAGTATACCACTACAGTGTACTCTTCACATATTGTTTATCATGACAAATTAGAAAAGTAACACATACTTTGAAGCTATCTTTTTGCACTGATAGTCTGCAAGTAAATAAATATCTCCTCTTTCAGTAACACATACTGTAGCACCATCACTTGCAGAGACCAAGGACACAGAGATGTCTTTATGGTGTAGAGCAGAAACTTGGCGAGGCACAGTTACACATTTTTCTCCATTAGGATCCAGTAGATAACCTAAAAAATACAACACACCCCAAAAACATTATTTGCTATTCTACACATTGTACATTTAAAGGATACTTTGCTGCACTACTTTGAAGAACCCTTAAACCCTAAAAGATTTTTTAGGTAGTTGGATAATTCATCTTCAAAATAATTAAAGCAGGTAAGAAACACACCACACATACTTGTTAGTTTACCACAAACACCAGAAAACACTCAAGATTTGATACATGAAAATGAAGTAAGGCATATTCCACTAGGAAGCTATTTAATGAGGTTGTAATGCTTTGATTCCAAAAAAAGAATACTTATTGATCATATTACAGTTCCATATGGTACAAATACTGTAAAACTGGCATAAACTACAGATTATTTCAGCCAGTGGAAGACACCAAAAAAGTTTGTCAGAAAAACTACTCTAAGTGCACATAAGCATGAAGGCAGCAGTTACATGAAGTAGACAAGGCTGCAGCTGAAATGCAAGATCTCTGGAAACATTAAAAAAATAAAATAAAAACAGGCCATTGCTGCTCTGCTGGGACAAGAAACCTGACAACAAGAATCTCATATATAACATAACCCTGCTTTGTGTGCAGGGCATAACTGCAGGGCACTTAGGTCTGCACCACCAAACGGAGCAGGGTACAGATATCCAGGCACAAGCAGCAGAGCTACCTCTACAGCTGGAAGCAACACTGCCTTATGACACTGTAGGGCCACGCTCAAACATCTTAAACAGGCAAGGTTGACCACCACAGGTCTATGAAGGTGCCCAGCTGACACAACTATACAGCTCACAATTCACTTACTGTCTCTGTGGTACTGCACTGGGACGTGTGCTGACCACAATAATCCCAACAACACAAGAAACCACAAAACCAACTTATATGATGGGTGCATATGAAAAAAAAAAAAAAAGGCAAAAACAAACAAAGAGATATTCACTGTAAAATACTTCTCTGACAAAGACAAGTTTTTTCACATACCTCTTAAACCTTAAATAGAAACACAAAAAGTGTCGGACTCTGAGGCCAGAGCTGATGCAGATTAACTGTAAGCACCAGAGCTAGCTAAACAGTTTTGTTTGCACACAGATACAGAACTGCAAAAATGCAAATCCAAACCAATACTGCAATACCTGTTTATCAAAAAAGACAAAAGCCATTAAAATATCCCAATCATACAACAAATCAGGAAGTTCACTAACTGGTAATACATTTTTAGTAGGTTCTTTCTTGACTTCAGAATAATACAGATTAAGTGAAGCTTCTGGTAATGACGCTGTTGAAAAAAATCTATATATAGGCAAGTATCAAAAAAGTTGATATAGAAAAAGTTATCAGTATCATGTTTACAGTGCATGATGAAAGAAGGACATAGGCAGGAGAGCTGAAGGCTGGTTTATAATTTATTAAGGATAGTACCAGCCAGACTGTTGGAAGAAGAAAAGCATGCCTTGGGGTAATTTCCAACACAAACAGCAACATTCTGTTTCCTCAAAGGATTCAGCAGCAGGACCATACAAGATACATGTAAGGCAGAAGAATTATAAGGAGTTGAAATAAGAGAGTTAAGTCTGACTAGCTCCTATGATCTCAAAATGTGAAACTGCTGGTAATGAAAAATATTCTTCCAAAGAAGTGTGAAGAGATTATGTCATCAGATTAGTTTAGGAAAAAAAAAAAAAAAAAAAAGGAGAGAAAAGAAAGCTTCAACCAGGCTTCTGTTCTAAGAAGCAGATGACAGGTTAAGCATCAACAACATCTTTAAATGGCTGGATTTCAGGTTTTACTTTCAGAACACTTCTACCTTACCTAGTTGGCCGCCATTCAGGCCCATGGTATACACTGCTTCCTTAGTCCATAGCACTGTATGGAATCTGCCTGCAGCCACTCCAATCACCACTCTACCTTTCAGGTTTTTTGCCTGAACCTAAGCACAAATCCAAAGTACATCTTAATATTCAGTAGCAACAGGTGAATTTCACATGTACAAACTTCTGACAACATTTAAGTCCTAAAGTCGTTAAGAATGAAGCACCGACATCAACACACATACAGTCTAATAAATCACGATTATTTCAGAAGTTTGTCAGGTGGGGCACTATTGTACTAGTGACAAAAAAATAATAAACTTTTTGCATTATCTAATCAGAACTGGAATCAAGTCTCCTTAGGCTGTCTTCATACATAAGATTTTGAACAAGACTGCACAGAACATGTAAAAGATAGCCAAAGAAGACTCAGGTGCTGCAAAATGTCAGCTGAAAGTTTCAACTTATAAGTGCTAATGCCCTAAACACACTGCAGAACACTACACTACTAATTCCACACTTTAAATTTAACTTGATTTTCCAGATTAAGATGAAAAAATCAAAACAAATACTGTGGATACAGAGCTGTCATTACACTACTGAAGAGCATCCCATGGTAACCGAAAACACTATCCTGTTTCATTTTGGTCAGTAATTCTTTTCTACTTTTATAACACTGGTAGTACAGTGTTGCTCTACTTCAGATGAAGCTTCCTCTCAATTAAAGGTAATGTAACATTTCTTTACTTACCAAAAATTAAAATTTAAGAGATTAAGCACAGAAATACAGTTAAATTGTTGATGTGCATACTCTCTCTTCCCTGTCACTATTCTTCCCACAGCACTGACTCTGGAATCAACAGTGTTTCCAGCAAAGGATATAACAATCAAACCCTGAGAGCCATCATCCAGTGATTCAAAAGGAGTAAAGAGCACGAATGTCAAATAATACACACCTATTAATTTTACATCACTTCAGCTACAGAACAATTTTAGGAAGAAAAGGGTTTTGGCAACTGTACCCTGTATCATACTTCACACTACAAACTTTAGTAGTGTTCAGGTTACAAACTAAGACATTTATCGGGACACGTTTAAGTATTTAAGATCTGAGATATATGATAAGACATAAAAAAAGATTTATCTGAACTCACATCAACTTGGTTGTCCTGAAAAAGTTTAAAAGTTATTTCCATAATCTTCACATTTTACTTTCTATTAAAAAAAAAAAAAAAAACCAACAAAAACCAAACAATTAAGCTTTGACTGATGTTATTTTTACCTGTCTAGGAACACTGCAGTTAGAAGGAGGAGGAAGAATACCCAGTTGATGGAAAGTATTCAAACCAAATGTGTAAACATATCCATCTTCTGTTAAAACAACAGTATGATCCTTCGCTGCAGCTATCTGGGAGCACTGGTGACCAGCTAAGCCTTCCACAAGTCTTGGAACCTGAATAAGAAAATAAATATAGATACAAAAATATACTGGTTTGATATTAACCGGTGGCCATCTATGACACCAAAGTAACACCAATAGAAAGTCATGACCAAATAATGAAATACAGATAAAAATGCATTTGAACACACAATACACTCATTAACATAATTACCACATCCAATGCAGTAAGATGAACTACTTTGATTTGAAATGCATCCTCTGCTATGAAGCGAGATTACTTTTAAACCACCTGTTCCAAAATTACATTGGAAACTGTATCTTCAGAAGAGCTGAACAGATATTAGCTATCACCTCTTCTGTTTCTCTTTTTAAATTATCACGAACATGAAAGATTTCTCCCTCCAACACAGGATAATTCTAAGAAAATTCCACAGAATAAAGAAGCAGTTCACTACCAGTTAGTGAACATGAGTTCTCCTTTATTCAACTAGGTAACATCCCAATTTCAAAACAGCAATTTGGGAAAAAAAAATCTGATTTCATAGAATTGTTTTAAAAAGCTTGTTTCTTCAAAGAGCTCCAGTCTTCACTATAGCATTCACCAACAGAATATCAAGTTCTACCAGATCCTGGATATTAGAAATTTTTAAAAATGACTGTGTTGCAAGCTAGACGCACACTACTAGGTAGTCTGCACAGGGTAAGATGCTTAAGTCTAAGAATTGCATTGTCATCATATCTTAGTCTTCTAGAATCTTAGTTTTCATATTGCAACAATGTACTATTCAAACGAAAATGACCAGTGACTTTGCACTTAATAGCTGTGTCAGTCGAGAAGGAAGCAACCTTACCAGCACTCTTCATGCCACTACACCTCCACAATACTGCCGTCTCCTTTGTGACAGCCTTGGCAATCATCAGAAGGCATCACAAACCTACTTAAGAAGCCAGCCCAGACAGAAGACATTTCCTTCCACTTGCTCAGCTAACCTTTAAAACAACTCTGCCGTAACACAAAAGTTTGACTGCTGTGCCTAGCTATCTTAAACTATATTTAAATGCACATTCCTTTACTCTGCCACCTCACTGCTAGCACTGGAGAGCTTTTCGTTATTTGGTGGGGAGCAAGGGTGGGAGCAAGGGGGCTGGTTTGAAATCAACAGCAAACTCGTTTTGAAAGTACACTGACAGAAACTCCAATTCACTTTTTAAACTTGCTGTTTGAAATAAAAGAAACATTATGGTAGACTACATTAACATACCAGGCATGTTTGTTCATCACCATGACCCAAGCGTCCTCCTTGTCCGTGTCCACATGTATAAACTTGACCTTTGTGGGAAAGGAATACAGAGTGGAATTTGCAGAGTACCACCTGAAAAAAACAAGGGCAAAAAAGGGGAGGAAGCAATATAGGGCAAATCAATTTTCCTGGATAATCTCAGAACATCTGTCAGAAGTACTTTGTGAAGAAGTTCTTCTTTAATAAAGATATGTTCATGAAAACACAAGGAAGATACTAGTATTAAAGCACAGGACAGCCAAATCAAGGTACAAGGAACACAAAATATTTGCTTTAAGTAGATAATGTACTCCTTTAAACTACTTGAACAGATTGACAATTTAAATTTATTAAAATAAGATAAAGCACAGCCCCCCAGCCTAACAGAAGCTCAAAGACTGAGTTTTAAGGGCCACAATACTGCCTCAGAAGAGCTAAAGAAAACACGCTAAGACTGCAGCAGATTGTCTGCCCTGAATGTTTGCTCAAGTTCTATTTTAAACTTCCAAACATTCTCAAACTGAAGCCCCAAGACGTTATTAGAGTTTTCAATAATTGGTAACTTCTTTAATACTTCTCCCCCCTCACGCACCCATCTATGTCCACCGAGAAAGGTGCCCATGTAATACATTGGGAATACCTGTTTGATATACACGCCATTCCGAGGAAAAAGATCCACCAACTCAGGATGGTGTTTACCCTGTTGACCACCATGACCCAAAGTGAAATTTATATTGTTTCCCCAGGTGTAGACTTCTGTGGGATCTGTAATGAAAAACATTCTCTCTGCAGTTTGCAAATTTACCAGTATTGTGCATACTGACTCCAAAAACCAACTCCTTGTTTCTGTCTAAAATTTGAAGTGCAAAGCTGTTTCTTACCTAAAACTAAACTTTACAAACATTTAATCCTACGAGAAGTAAGGTGCTATGACAAAATATTTTAACAATATTGTACAGATGATTGACATTAGTTATATTTGCAGAAAATGCAAACATTCTGCAGCAGCAGATTTACATATTGTTTTCAGAAGACAAATACTAACCACCTTAAGTTATATGTGCTTTGCTTCAATTTAATAAAAAGTCTTTCCCAAAAAAAAGTTACACTGTATGACAAACATAAACACTTTCAAATCAAAGAGGCAGCCAAAAATGGCACTTATACTTTTTAAATAACCTTTCAGACATATCTGAACACCAGTTTCTGACTATTAAAAAAATGAAAACAATGTGTATTTCATCAATCTGCACCACTGTCCGGGGAGACCTTATGGCAGCCTTCCAGTACCTGAAGGGGACCTATCAAGAAGGCTGGAAAGGGATTATTTCATAAGGGTATGTAGTGATACAACAAGTGGGAATGGTTTCAGATGGAAAGAGGGTATGTTTAGGATTCGCCAATAGGAAGAAAATATTTACAGTGAGGGTGGTGAGGCACAGGAAGAACAGGTTGCCCAGAGAAGTTGTGGATGCCTCATCCCTGGACATGTTCAAGGCCAGGTTGGATGGCACTTTGAGCAAGCTGGTATAGTGGAAGGTGTCCCTGCACACAGCAGTGGGGTTGGCACTAGACGACTTTTAAGGTCCTTTCCAACCCAAAACACCTCTGATGATTTTAATTCAGATAAAAGAGAAAAATAACAGAATAACTGAGGTCGAAAAACACCTCTGGAAATCATCTAGTCCAACACCTGTGCTGAAGCTGGGTCATCTAGAGCAAGTTGCCCAGGACCATTTCCTCTCATGTTTTGAGTATCTCCGAGGATGGAGTCTGCACAACCTCTCTGGGTTACCTACTACATCACTTGCCTTTTTTTTTTTTTAACCTCTCAGCCAGTCATTATGCCTACTTTTTTCTACACATGTGCATCCTGTGCCTACCATCAAGATTCTGTTCATTCTTTCTTCCAATATTAGCAACCCCATACCTTCAGAAGTCCTAATTAAAAACACAAAATATTGTCTACACTGGTACATACATTAATACATTGGTGACACGTATCTCCTTTGAAAACATGAATTAAGCTATTTAATTTCCTACCGGTTTTCTTGAACACCACATGGATAGGCCTATCTTTCATCACAAGATCCAGGGCTGATAAGCCTTCTTTATCCTGAACATACAGACTAACGCCATGCTGAAAGTAAAGGAGAGAAGAGGAAGAGAAGAACTGAAGTTCATTTTAACTGCACAGCTTGAAATAAACCAGGTAAATGCTTAAGAAGCTATACAAATCTCTAATTGAAGTTTAATACTGATAAAAGAAAATTTTCAGATTCAAATAAACTGTGAGCAAATTTAAAAAAATAAACAGTGCAATTCAGTTCAGCCACATATACATCATGTTGACCTATTAACTGGGATTTTATTGTCTGAATGCTGACTGTGTAATCACTGAAATACAAAGTCAATAGACCTGAAGATAAAGCACTGACATCTAAGAATGGCAAGTATTCATCAAAAATGAATTTACCAGCTTCAAAGAACATATTTTCTTAAATCATCATGCTTATAGAATCAGTTTTGACAAGCTAGAGAAGTAAAAAATAAAAAAAAAACTACTAAGACTTTGAAAACAAGCAAGGAACAGTGGTTCACAGCTGCTGAGAAGTGGCAAGAGGACACAAACAGTCAGACAAGAGATAAGTAGGGAAGGTTCAGGGGCAGAAAACATGAACAGTTCATTCCTTTAGAACTCAAAGAGACATAGACAATCTCTGTAAATACCATTTTCTCAATACAAAAGAGTGTTGCTACACTAGCATTGGTTTTAAGGAGGTCAGGTGTCATCAACCACTTCCCTGAAGGGAAGGGCTGCAGATGTTCCCAACAGAACCTAACGGATAAACCAGCTGTACCTATGTACCCCAGTACATGGCTAATGCAAAGGAAAAAGTTATAGAACCTCACACTTCAAGACGTAAAATGGAGGGAGCACAGTTCACAATTCCTTCAAGCACGACAGAAGGACAGCTAGCCATATCCAAAACAGGGATTTCAACCCATAATTTTCCTTGGAAAAACACTAGCCAGAAGAACAACAACATACATTTCTCCAATTATAAAGGTAACCCTATTAGCTACAGAGCTGATATTAACTCACTATATGACAGAAAGACTGACCTATTTCTTTGACTTAACTGGTAGTTGGATAGTCTTCACTTTGAAAGTCATTTAAGTCATTAAAGTAGACAGTGGCTGTAGACGGAGGCTGCAGTGATATTCACATGGCCTGATTTTGTGAAAACAAACCCCAATCACTGACTGGCAAATCCTGTAGTAAGATACAGTCTGAGAATAAGGCATGACTGCCTCCAGCCCACAGCAGAATTCTGTCATTCACATTAATTTAGGGCGCCAGGGGCTAATTCTGGGGTCAGTATAGGAAGTTGGTTAGAGTGTGGTGCTTCCTAATAATGCCAAGGTCACAAGTTCAATCCCCATACAGGCCATTCACTTAGGAGTTGGATTCAATGATCCTGGTGGGTCCCTTCGAACCCAAATATTCTGTGACTAAGCTATACTGGTTGTTGCAAACAGTACTGCTTAATATCTTCAGTAATAGCCTGGATAACGGGTCAGAGTGCTCCCTCAGCAAAGGTAATGATCCAGGAGGAGTGGCTGGTAAGTCAGAGGATTGTGCTGACATTCAGAAGGAAGGACCTTGACAGGTTGGAGCAATGGTCCAGGAGGAACCTCATGAAGTTCAACAAATGGAAATGCAGATCCTGGTCCTGGAGAGGAACAACCCAGGGTACCACTACAGCTGGAGGCCAAATGGCTTGAAAGCACCTTAGCAGAAAAGGACTTGGGACTTCTCGTAGACAACTAGTTGACCGCAAGCCAGCAATGTGTCCTCACAGCCAGGAATGGTAAAAGCACCCAGGGCTGCCTGTGGGACCAATGCCAGCAAGCATTACTCAGCATTGGCAAGCCACAGCTCGAGTGCTGGCTTCAGGTCTGGACTCCAAGACATGGATATGCAAAACCAAGAACAGCAAAAGACCATGAAAATAATGACTGAGGCATCTGACGTACAAAGAGAAGCTGAGAGAGCTGGGATGCTTAGCCTAAAGAAGGTTTGGGGAGGGGGAGAAGGAGAGCATGGTTTATCAAAATGCACAATAAATAGCTGATTGGAGGTGAGAGGTGGGATCACAGCACCACTGAGTGACAGAAAAAGTGGCAACAGGCACAAATTGAAATCTAAGAAATTCTGTTTAAATCTAAACCCTACTTTTACTGCACCAGTACTAAAACATTGGAAGAAAGACGTCTGATGCTCTGTTCAAAATCCAGCCAGACACAGCCCTGGGCAATCTGGTCTAGCTGACCTTGCCTGAATATGGAGGTTGGACCAGACAACCTTTCACGACATCCTTCTAGCTCAGCTATTTCGTAATTCTATTCTATAATCTGTTCCTATTATTGCCATAATACCTTAAGAACATATCCTTTAAAAAACACAGTACAGCAGAGACTTCAGTTAAGGAACTGGGAGACAGAACACTCTCCATGAGCTGTTCTTTTCTGCTTCTTAGAAGAGTATCAGCAGAGCAGGCTATCACAAAAATTTCATTCATTTATGCAACTGACAGAAAAGTAAAATACATCTGGGAAAACCTGTACAGGCCTCCTGTAAGCAAATATCAAAGATAAAGAAATACACATGTACACTAGAGGATTGAATACTTTTTCATATATCAAGCACAGAGTTACCAGTTTTCTAGATAACAGAATCATGAACAATTCTTATAAAAACACCCACTTTTGTAAAGTTTAATGAAAACCTCCTCACTAGGTAAGGGTACAGCACATGAAATACATATTTAACAATTATCAGACCTTCAAGAAATATAAAACACTGGATCCACAATCTTTTTGTTTCAAGTCTTATTGAAAGCAGAGAGTTCTATGTCTACAAATGGCTAGTCACTCTAATTTAAAAAGGCTGAACTCAAAATGGAAAATTCTCTGCCTTAAAAGGTTTTTAAGCAACCCTGAACCACAAATACTTCCTTTTCTCACATGGCTAAAGGGATATCAGAACATCTCAAACAAATGTAGCTCTTTCCTTTGCTGTACTTGGGACAGGAGGAACACAAGGAAGATTAATCAAATATCTATAACTTGCTAAGTGGATGGGAAGAAACAGCAATTGTAAGAAAGGAATAAGGTGGACTGAGCAAAAGCCACTTAATAAAATATGCCATATCTTGAAGTGCCTATCTCTCAAATAAAAGATTCATTTCTAATTATAACGCCATTTAATCTTTCATTATTTTATGTTCTCTTATGCCAATTAGTACAATTACTGAAGAGTCCATTTTTAGAGTATCTTTAGTCTGATCACTCTCCACTTTTAAGATCCTGACCCTGATATCACCCACACAAACAAGAAGAAATTGTGGACTTCAGGAAGTCCACAATTAATCAGGGATCCTTACTCAGTGCTGATTTCTGCATGGGCAGACAGGTATTTTTCATGAACACAGAGACAACCTTCAAGTAAATCAATGCTCTGCGATCTAAACACAACGTTATTAAGACATATATTGAGACAACCCTCAAGAGGTTTTCAGTTAAATTTAAAAAACACACTTTTACATAACCAATACAACTCTAAAAATTGCAGATGCTGAGGAAAACTACAGTTGCAAATTACTCACCTTCAGTAATGACAAAACACAATCAATGTATCCATAAAATATACTTCTGTGCAAAGCTGTCCATCCAGACTCTTTGTCTTTCGCCAAGAGATCTACTCCTTTGGTCTCAGCCAACCAGTCTAGCACACCTTTTTTGCCACAAGATGAAGCAAGATGTATAACATTTCTGCCAAAGGCATCCTTTATAGTTGCAGCATTGTAGCAGTAAGAAGAGAGAAAAGCCTTGATCTGGCCTTCACTTCCTCTAGTTACTACAGAAATAACATCCAAAGCATGCTGTAGAGATCGACACTTTGAAGTGCACTCTGGCGTGTGAGAACTCATCTTCACTTCTAAAGCTGCTCCTCTCCTTAAGGGGAACAACCCTTAAGTGTATCAAGGCACTCCAATTCAGTACATAACACAGTGCCTTTAGAAAATTGTAATTCCAAGGATGTAAATCCAGTTTTATTGAGCTGCCATTAGAAATCTTTGTTCTGTTACGTTTGGCACTTGATCCAAATAAATATTTATAAATATATATTTTTAGAAGTCTTATTTCACCATCTTATATAACAAATATTCTTGTCCATAGAAAATTCCAAAAGTGAACTACCTCTAGTGTGCAGAGGGGGATTCCCCCTCCACACAACCTTAATCTTCTAAAACTCCATAATTGCAAGGGAGACCTGAAAGAGAACAAACCAGAACAGATTAGTAATCAAAAACTCTTTTCCCCAGCAACTGTACTGATTCAACCGCATACCAAACAAGTGCTTCCAAGTACAGGACAATACAATGTGCAACTGACCTGCCCCACACCATCCAAGCTCACACTCAGGTATTCAGTCAGTTAAAAAAAAAAAAAAAACATTACTCCCTTCTCCACCCCAACCTCCAAGGGCACCTCCTACCTTTCTTTGACATAAATCTTTTAGGCTACAAGGTTAACTGGATCCAAAAAAGTCATCTGGAGAAAAAAAAAAAGTATGCTTTCCCAACCTTAGGGTCCTCAGGAACCCAACTACTCACTGTCTAACTGCATCGTTACTTTGTTATCAGAAAGCAAGAACTGAACTACAAGACTGAAGGGGTAGGAAAAAAAAAAAAAAGGAAAAAAAACAAACAAACAAAAAAACACCCACCAAAAAATCCCCCCAGCTGTTGAGCAGACTTTGGATCACAGAAGATTTGTCAGTAACACCCAGGGAGAGGGAGGGACCACCATAGTTTCCATAGCCATTGCAAAAAGTAGGATTGTGCCCCACTTTCTCTTACCTGCCCTGAATGCCTACCCATGTCCCTACTACTATTCTGCAGAATCAACAGGAAAGTTACTCGCCACCACTCCCATAGCTGCTAACAAAGGTGGTAGAAAGGATGGCATCAGAGCAAATAAAAGTAGTTTGTATACGAGACATGAATTCAGGCAGGGTCTAAAGGTCTAAAGCTCTTGAAACTAGTGGGAAGAAGTGAAGATCTAGGTTGGAAGAGGTAAGGAAGAAAAAAGTAGGAAAAGGAAGCAAGCTACACATTTTTCTTCATGAAAATATATTCACAATCTGGGGCATACAGCATTTCTGCTTAGCTTGGCATCCTTATCTTTAGCACATCCATCTTTCTCTGGCATCCTCTTTCTCAAAAGTAGAAGTGTGACAGAAGCACTCACCTTGCACATGAAACGTGTACAGTTAAAGTCACAATTCACAAAGAGCAGACAGCAGTATAAAAATCACAGACAAGCCCAGAAAGCAGAGAAACTACATACATTACTGATACACTGCCTAATTTAATACAAACTGCTGTTAAGTCCCCAAAAAACAATATGCTCCAATCTTCCTAGCATAAGTTTAGTTTCAAACTGAGTGAAATAGGAGGACAAGACACAACACAGTAAACAACGCCCCCCCACACACACACTACTACTTTCAGCTCAGTAGCCACTATCAACTCCTACTCCTTGATCCCCACCCCATCTAAAAAGCCTGTTGAGTTTAGCTTCCATTTATTTTCAGGTGTTGAGTGCAAAACCGTATTTTGTTAACATCTCTCTCTGCAAAGACACGTCACAAAAAAAAATTATTTTGTTCAGAAAACAGAAATCCCAGTCCTCCTCCTGTTTCAAAAATCATCATCATGATTTCCGTAAAGTCGCAAGCAATCAGTTTAGAACAAACACTAGTAACGGAATGTAAACTTGTAAGAAAAAAAAAATTCTAATCCAAGGGTATTCCTTTAAACATTCATAACAAAGCCTTCAACAATTATTTTTCCACCTCATTCACAAGGGATTAAGTACTCGGAATGCAAATCTACAGATCAGAAGTTGTTTCAATGTGTACTTCAAAACAATTTCAAAGAGAGGCAAATGAAGAAGGAAAAAAAAAGTAGTCTGTATTCACTACAATCTTGTCTCTCAGCCCTGACCAGGAGTAACAATCAGAAAGCTTTACGAGACCAGAATTGACCAAAACTGTTCATCTTGTATTTGTCAAAGCAAGCTTCAGTTCACTCTACAGGTCATTTTCCAAGGAACCTTCAAATTTCTGCAGTAACACAAGAAATTAAACATACATGTGCATGGACTTTTCTCCTCTGATCTTCTCCATACTGAGACTATACAGAGAAGTGAATTCACTGTCACAGGCTTGAAAAAAAAAAAAAGCTCTACTTTCAAGAACATAGCCTGACCTGCTGCTCCAAGGAATCAAAGTGTGATAGGTGACTATCAGCAGACTCAGATTGCCAGTGCATCAAATACCTTTCTAAACACTAATAGTCAAAAAAAAATAAATATCTACAGATCTATCGGAAAAACATAAGAAGTGCCATTATCCTCAAGTCAATTTGTCACATTTCATCAATATGCCACTAGGCAAAAAAAAAAAATATGCTGTGGAAGAAGGATATGCCTTTTAAAGTACATCTTAAATATAGTACATTGTTTACACATTATTATTAGTGCTACAAAGAATAAAACTAAAAACAACATCAATATAAATTACTCAGGAGAGTCATAAAACAAAGTAGACTGATCTCTTAGGTAAACTGGTATAAAATGACACCACCACCCAAGGAAGCAGGCCTGCTGTGCCCTGTGCCATACCTTCCCTTGTGCAGATACACACCTATTTAGGACAATGAATTGCTAGAGAAAATGATTCAGAAGAAATCAAATCCTGGTTTCAATGAAACTTGTGCCATTGCAAGAAAGGAAGAGAGAGGTCAAAGAAAATCTTATTTAAGGCACCTGAGCTCTAGCCTCACCAAACATCAAAATGTGAACAACAAATCAAACATTAAAAGAATAAAAAATCTTCTCCTCAATAGAAATACAAGCCTGCCTACATCACACTAACTCCATCATGGTGACATTTAGTGCAGCTATGTGAAACCTGACTCTGCTTAGTTATTTCTTTATAAGTCATTCCAACCCATCCCTTCTTTACTCTAAACATTACAAAACTAGATACTATATTAGTCTATTCATACATACACCTTGAGTTTCAAGACAGAAGAATGTAGATCAAGTTTCCACCTCTCCACAATAGATTGGCACACCAGTAACAGACATTATCATGTTATTACTACATCTGAAAAAGGTTAATAATCAGACCTGACTGTTACACCACGGAAGTCCTTAAGCAAAACCTTAAAACTTTCAAGTTGTGAATTGAAACGCAGGTCTGTGTAAAAGCCTTTCTACTGTTCAAATGCTTACTTCTAGTAAGTGCGTCCCAAACGAATGATCAGCACCTAGAATACGCACAAAATAGGAAAAGCAACAGCATTTTTTAAACTTTGAACTGAAATGTCTAGAACACAAATCAAAGAACACAATCAACACAATCAAAAGTGCCCTTTTGATTATGTGTCTCTACTTCTATTTGCAGATATTTCTGTAGGCTTCTCAGCACTAGTCATATTCATGCTATAATACCAGTGTCTTCCTAACGCTCTATTAGGACACATAAATAAGATTATATCCTTTTCAACAATTTTATGATAAAATAGGTATAATTTGGAATTAAAATTATTTTTAAAAACCAATTTCTAATTAGCATTTTATTATAGAAAAAAAGTCACAAAAACTGAGGAATTGGAGCAGCATTCAGAGTATAACAAAGATGTTTCATTTCTGCAGCAAGTGGGTTTCTAAATTTTCCCCTAGAGACATGAGCTACTTATTATACATATTCACAGTCCAGGAAAATTTAAAAGATTACAACCAACTTGAAAGCAATTCCTTAGAAGCAAGAAAGTGCTTGTAGTATGTTGCCTCCTGAAATTGAGTAAGTAAAGCTATCTCACTCAGCTTTCCCCCTCAGAGAAGGCAAAGCACTACGGCACCACAGACGTCAGACACCCTCCAAGGAGTGTGTCAGATGTGTCATCTGACCTTATGGAGTCAGAACACTTGCAGTTGAAAAAGCAACTCTCTACCTATTGTGGTTGTTTCTTTCAAGAAGTCACTACAAAAATCACAGCTGTCACACCTCTCTTGAGTATGAAATGAACAAAGATTCTACACATTTGTAAGACCAAGCTAACAAATACCTTCGTGACTACAGATGATGTTGGCAGATTTCATTTCCTGAAAACAGCAGACAGCGGACGTGAAACCTCAACATTTGAGAAAAATGAACAGAGTTGCCAAAGCCTTCCACTGTGAAGTTCCAGAAATCTATGTATCAAATTCTCTATCATTCCCAATTTTCTCTTTTCCTAGAAAGCATTTCCACAGAGGTTGTGTGCTCTTGGCTCAAAGGTACAAGGGAACAACCAACCCTCACCTTATGGTTGGCAGCTTCAGCATAGGTTTCCGGCATGCAGTCTGGGAGGCACACATTTGATACTGGAACTCCTATCTGTGGTCCTTCCACTTCTTCCTGATGAAAGCCTACCCTGAGGTATTAGATCTAGCAAAATCTGGCTAAAATGAATGTGGATATCAGTACCAAGGCAGTGGCTAGTAGCTGTTGCAGCTTTTTTCATCTTAATATAGACAATGGTTTCACATGGAAGTGAAAGAAAATACAGAAGAGATTCAACTACTTAGAATTCAGTGTCACTTGAAGACAGATTGATGGGTTTGCATCTTCATGGGCACTGCATTAAAGTAACTCAATTGTCAAGTTAGTGACATGGCCTTGAAATCCATCCTCAGGCTGCTTTACTAAGAAGATATTTCTCAAGACCTCAAAATTGACATAACTTCATTCCATTCGCTTTGCGTTTTATTTGTTTTTTAAATGTTACTAATGTTACTAAATACCAGTTGCAGGTAAAACACACTTGGTGAAACACTATCTAGCACTTGACTCTCCTAAAACAGAACTAAATAATGGTTTCTATTTTCCATATAAGAGAAGCCTAGAGCTTTCCTTGTCAATCATAATACCCTTCCTTTAAAAAAATAGTGGAAATAATATGGCTTTTCTGAACGTGCAAAATTCACTTGCTTTTTTTCCCTTTGATAATAAGTTGCTAAATGAAGTGAAGGATGACTGGCAACGTCATAAACTTCGGGAAGGTTAAATCCATCGTTTTAAGGTATTGCAAGATCCTAAAGATTTCCATTTTGGAATGGAAGGGGGGTTGTTTTTTAAACAAACATGCCGACCTTTTATAATGTTATCCAAGTTGGTGCACTTGCATTTGTTTCATAAGATCACAAAAGATCTGTAACCATAACAGCATGAAAATCCTGAAAAGATTTGTTGCCAAAGCAAACTTCACCACACCGACTACTTGACTAATAAGCTAATCAAAGAAGCAAATCTAAAGCTTACAGAATTAAAGCCATGGGAACTTGCTATCATGCTACCAATTTTCCAGGATTTTCTGTTGACTATATTCTTACCTAAAGGCAACTTTCACTAATACATATTAAAGAAATAGTTTAGAATCTGACAGAAGTGACTAGAAAATTGAAGCTAGGTAGTAATATAATAAACTTAACACTGGCATTAAGCAACACATCCTTAAGGAAACACAGACGAATTCCTAGATAAACAAAGCAAACACACCTTTAGGGTATAGGCAGCACATTGTCCTAGGTTTAATTAAAAGTTAGACTACTAATTTCTACTCAAATTACATATCCATAGATATTATAACCTGTTCAGAAATTCTCGGTACAGATGTTGATGTCTAGGAAAAAATCTAAGCTTTTCAACCCCTCGAACGGTATTATATGAATACAAAGTATATTTTATGGAGAGAAAAGTGATTGATTATACAAGGAAAACCAGGTAAATCTAAACCATGCAGCAGCTCGGAGTAGTTTGGCAGTCTGAAATTCCCAAGTAGAGACCTTCAAAAAAAGTGTTCTGCTCTTCTCAATGCAAAAAACATTAGGTAGAGCCCTGCCTCTAGTTCAGCTATCAAGTTTTAAGAGAAGCAAGAAAGTAGAGGAAAACTTTGGAAAGAGCTTGGAATTCAGAATGTTTATGAAACAACCCATGAGTACAGGTTGAGCAAATTGGATCTCTTTTCTCTTTCAGCTGTGGCTTCAGCAGAGCACTCAGAGCCTCTGAATACAGCATCTGTTACATAAAGAAGAAAAATCAAAACTCCAGTCTGTTTTACTCCTGACAGTGAGATAAGTAATCATTTGTTCAAATTCCATAAAGGATTCAGACAGGAAGGATTTTCAAATGACAAACTGAATGAAAATGAGGCTCTCAAAACAGGCTAGACAACAAGCAAACTGCTCAGGTTATAAATAAATGTGACCTGCCTATAAGTAAAGCTATGGAGGAAGACCGACTTGCTTTAAAAAACATCACGTTCCACCATGCCCGCTGCGTCCCTTGGGCCATGGCAGATCCAAGCCGCTTCATTTACCGGGCTGGGGCCTCTGTGCCACCGTTTGGCACAGGTACACTGTGGCACAAGTGACCTTTAGAGGCTCTCTCCAGACTTTCTATAACTTCCTCCTTCACAGTGACAGCAGCATAATCCTTATCAGAATTAGAACGTTCAGCAATCCAGCAATTCTAATTCAGCTGTTCTTAACTGAGCTAACAAGCACTACCAATTAAAGGCAGAAATGTCTGTCAAAATAAAAGACCAAAGTACCATTGGTAGCTAATTTCAGCTACAACACGTCAGAGCACATCTATTAGTCAGGAATCATAGTACATAAACAGTAAACTGAAATATTGTGCTTGGCTTATCTAGAAATAGTCAGGACTACTTCCATTTAATAACTTAATACTGTCAAAAACAATTAAAACACACAGAAAGTGATACAGACAAAAGTACAGTGAGTGCAGCTATAGGCCTTTTCACAATACACTGGGACCTTGATATAGATTTTTTTTACTGAAACAGATAATACTGAAGAGAAATCAAGCACAACAAACCACAAGTGTGCTCTACAATTTCACCACACTTAACACCATATCTGATAAATCCACCAAGGATTTTTTCCATCTTAGGAAAAGTAGACTTTTTTGAATGAACTGTGAACTTCTGGTACAGTATTATTACAGGCTACCCACACCAGATGTTGTTGGGCGATTGCTGTTTTTTTGTAAACCACAAATTGTGATCAGTTTCCATGAAGACAGACAACTACACTGACCACGTCACCAAAAAAAAAA
>VXAY01001109.1:32676-58067 GCA_013399855.1 Oxyruncus cristatus | reverse complement strand
TGACTGACAGGCGAGGGCGGGATGGGGCGAGGGGGCGGGGCCTGTACTGTGGGCGGGGATTGGGCGGGGCCGTGTCACGATGCTGGGCGGGGTCAAGACCGGGGGCGGGGGGTCCGTGGTGCGCAGGGGGAGAATGAAAATGGTGGTAGCGGGTGAGGAGGGATGAGGGTTGTGTGTGTCGTGTGCGGCTGGAATTAACGTCGAGATTAAGGAAGGGCAGACAGCTGAGGTGCCTCCTGCTGGCAGACTTCACGGGAGAAACAGCGTGTCTGCAAAGAGAGGGGATGGGTTTCTGGCGAGGCAACGCCTCCCTCCAGGAGGGCTCAAAAGCAAATAATCGGCCTGCAGGTCTCCTCAAAATAATAATCGAGAAGGCTGTGCCGATTCAGGCTGCGTTATGCCACTGCAATTTCTCTCTCTGAACCTGTGGGTCACTTCATGGGTGCTTCAAGTAAGCTCCATGAGGGCTCAATTCAGTTCTGCTTGATTAATGTCTCAGATGATGCAATATGTGGTACAGATTACAGTTTAATCTGGAACAGGATTAGAGTGTAGCATGTTAGGGTGGGAAGCTGGAACCAAGACAAGTAGAACCTTACGTTAAATACCAAATAAAAAAAAACACACATCAGGTTTTTTTCCAAAAAAAAATCATTACTGATATTTTTTTTTCCAAGAAATATATTAATGATGCCTTAATGCCAGTGGCCAAAGTTTTTACATGTTTCTTTAAAGCCACAGTATTATGCAATGTGGTGTGAGCATTAAGACCTTAAAAGAGCCTAGCGATTTTTTTAAACCGCAAAAACAGTTGAAAGAGAAGTTATGTGTGTTCTTCAACAGAAGTTCAATTTGGGAAAGATTGAGTAGAGGTTGTATATAGGTGAATCTCAAGCATTTTTATCTGTGCCGACACAGTTAATGTGAATAGTACAATCTGCTTTCTGATTTTCTCTGTATAAAAGTTTAGTTTGCCAGTAGTCGTTCACCATTGTAACTAACCTCACACGCTACATGAAATTTATTTATGCAATTATTTTGCTAGTGATAGCTTCTTTGAGCTCCAGTCAATAGACGTACTTTGGAGGTGGCCTTGCTCTGAGTATGCTGCCAGCTGGCCTAGGAACAGTGATGACTGTCTGGGGAGATAAGGAACTCCAAATGCAGCTGAAGTCAGTCATAAACAATTCTTGTTGCACAATAACAAGTTCAAGTGAATAGCTGGGGCAGGCATCCTTCGGAGAGGTAAAGAGCTAAGTGGAAGGATGAAGAGGGTTTCAGTAGAATAAGGCCCAATATTCTATATGAGAAAAATAATTTCTAGAACCTGGACTGCCCCTCAAGTCTTTAAAAAAAAAACTATTGTAAAGAATAGAAAACTACAGCAAGGAACAAAGAAAAGTTGGAAAATAAGTGATGAATGGGACCTAATAGAGTCCGAGTCAGCCAAAACCATGACATGATAGCCAAAGGCTTTTAGCAATAGGTTTCTATGCAAGAGTTTTATCTTCTTTGCAGGACTTTTAATATTTTCAGGGAAAAATAAGTTATTAACTGCTTTGGCTGTTGTTTATTATTCAGGTTTTTATAATCTACCCCATCTTATAGGTCAGTAACAGAAATTCCTGCTATCTTATGCTGCCTCTACATGAGCAGCAGCAAGCTAATGAATACCTTTCACAGAACCAGGGTGCTATAGTTTGATTTGATAGTGCTATGCTGAGGTGATAAAGTAATGTTGTCAAACAAAAGTAGCTCAAACAGGTTAACTTGAGCCTCTGTTTAAACTACATGTTTTAGTTTGGCTTTTTCTACTCCTGGAAAGCTACAACAGTGTTACAGGTAAATATCCTAGTTTAAGGCTTTCTGAAGAAATTACAAATTGTGGCGATGAAAAGCCAGAAACAAGTCGCTAAAGAGTCCTTTTTAAAGTTCAACAGCCAGATTTGTGAGTTCCTGAAGTATGTACTACTTGTCTGACAATAAGGAACTGTCCACCTGGCTTTTTTCAGTCTGTGATGAAAAGGTCTGAATTATCACAAATAAACATATAATTATAAGAAAAAAATAAGTCTCTGACCACCATTGTTACTTTTTATAGCAGCTCTAGACTTTTAAGTCAAGAATCCATAAAAAAAAATAAAATGGAAAGAGCAGCACTTAAAAAGAAAAACCATCTTCAGAATTTGAGGAGGAACATCAATTTTGAGTGACTTAACTAGCATACAGAGGGTATTTTTTTCTTAGTTTTGCATCTCAGTTCATTGACTGTTAAAGATTGCCTGTGCTCCAAATGTGTACACTCATTTAAGGTTAGGGGAGACAAATCTAGGCCGTAGGGAGGACAGTACTCCAGTAGGCAGCTTTCTGGTGACCTATTAATCTTATCAATTCATCCAGTGTAGTCCAGACCAGACTTAGGCTACTTGGAGGAATTAGAGGAGAAGATGTAAATGACAGCAAGGAACAAATGAACTCTGCATTCTATGCTATCTGAAATTGACCCTGAATGTTGAAAAAAAAAAAAGATAATTATTTTTATCAGCCAATAATCAAAAAGTTCACTCTATATATCAGAAATTAAAATATTTTTTTCCTTTTCAGCTATGCTAAATGTCAAGTGACAGATTTCCCCCTTCACATATCTATTTATGGTCCATAGCTGGCCTAATTATTACCACTGTCCTCTGAAACCTTGAGTAATAATTCTTATTGGCAGCAGTGATGAAGAAAAAATTAATCAGCTCAAGGCTTAACTTCTGCTGATACTAAATAAGTTTCTCATGATCTTTCTCTTTTATGAACTTGGAAAATAAATATTATAAAATACTGGAAAATCTGTGTTACAGATTAGGAATAGAGGAAGATTCAATATAACACCTTCTAGCAGGGAAGACTTGCAAAAAAGTATCTCCAAATTTATTAAAACTACGTGCATCTTGCTTTAAGAAAACCTATCCTCCTACTGAAAGGTCATTAAATTCCACATGACAAAACTGTTTAAGAATAGTGTGGAGAAGAAGTCTGGGCATCGAACAGCGTGGAAAGGAGGATGGTGATGGATGAGGACTCCCTGAATTCTGATCAATCTACTTGAGAGTTCCCTTGTGAGGATGAAGTAGGAAATCAAGATACAGTGAGCACTCATCAACCCATGGTCAGTAGAGCAGGGTCTTCATCTTGCATGACTGGGAACACTTACATGTAGCTCTGTCATGGCAGATGCTCCGACATCTCTTCTTTAACTTGCAGGATTTCCAGCTTGTCTCATTAGACCTTGGGAGCATCTCTGATGCTCAAGGTAGATTTTCTGTTATTGTAGTAGTCCAGACACCCAATATGGATAGGTTTTTATCAGTGATATGAGGTATGTGCAATGAGAATGCATTGTCCCACATTTGTTCAAAATTCCCATTTAATAATAATAATAATAATAATAATAATAATAATAATAATAATAATAATAATAATAATAATAATAATAATAATAATAATAATAATAATAATAATAATAATAATAATAATAATAATAATAATAATAATAATAATAATAATAATAATGTAAAAACCTGTGCTAAAGGGCCAAATGTACATGAAACAAAAATTGCATTTACACACTGTAAGTAGTAAAAGAAGTTTTGTGGAAACTGGTAAAGGGACAGTCACTCTCAGTGACTGGTATATAATCTTCAATACAATCAGAAACTGCAGTATGTTTAAAGTGGATGTTTTCTGTTGTGATGTGAAATATTTTGCAGAAGAGCATGATTTTTAAACAAAGTGGGGCTTTTATTCTGAGGGAAGTTTATTGAATAAGTGCAGCAAGAAAATTCAATCTGTGGTCTGTCTTTCCTGCACATCTTTCACCCTGATCTTCCTAAATAGAAGGAGCAAAGCTGCAGACTATTTCAGAGCATCAGCCTCCTATGGAGACAAGAGGATAGATGGCAAGATGTGAGAATCAAAGACATTCTCTTGGGCTCCATAAGGACTTTCCAGTGCAAATCTCAGACTCATTAGACACAGCAAATAACGCTGCTGGTCTTGTGACAGTGTCACAGACAGGGGAGAGGCAAGATCATGGCGGGTAGGGGAAATGGAGGATCTGTTTATAGCTTCTGAACTTGTGGGAACAGAGAGGAACTGCCTTTCTTGCCCTGTTCTGATGATTGGGAAAAGGAGATTGTTATTTTTCAAAACCTTTTTTAAAGACTTTTTTAAACATCCTGTTGACAGTACAGCTGATTTTCTTCTGGCCATTTCGTGCCCAGATGCAGCTATTTGGGCCATGTTGGTGCTATCCCTGAACAAGGCATCTGATACCCTCTCTGGCCCTGAGCACTACATATAGTGGCTTTGGGGTTGCTGCTGCCAGTACAGTCCCACTGCACTCAATCTGGGTGGCAGAGGGTGCCCACCTACTGCCACGCAGTGTGCCATGCAAAGTGCCATGGCCAGGATGCACTGCACAGCACTGGGCACAGCGGGATGCACCCTATCTCCGAGTGTACCAGTGTGATCTCTGCAGGAGTTCACAGCCCAGCCAAAGTCATGCCTGGAGACCTGGGTTGTCTTACTCCAGCTGCATGACCAGGAATGCCAGGAGCAGCTGCAGTCACTGCTCCTGTACATTGGTCTGCAGTGACTCAGCACTGTTGTGGAAGTTATTGGTTCCCAAAATGGGATAGCCCTGCATTAAATAGTATGTTGGCAAAGATAGCATGGCATTCCCTTTACATCACCTCCAGACAGTTCTCCTCTGGCCTTACTTTACCTCTTTCTAGGTCTTTTGTTGTGTTAAAAACCTCTCTTGATGGCAGAGTGTTAAAACCTCAAGAAAATAAAATCTCCACAGCTACAAGGCACACCTTTGCACTTACCATGCAGTGCCATCTACAGTCGAAAAACTCTTCTGACACTCAGATGACTCCACAGTATTGTTTGGTTAGCAGCTCGCAGGCTTAGCAGAGCAATTCTGCAACAAAAACTATAGTACTGCAGTTTCTTTGCAAGCTGAGCTCGTTGAGTGCAGGCTCAGGACTCAAGGCAGATCTCTTATCTAGTCTCAGCATTACCAGCGGCTCACTGAATATTGCTGTAGGCAGTAGGGAGACTATTCATCCTTCCTCACTTCCACCATAGTCCGTCTTCATGGACAGTAAGAACAAGCTTCTCCATTGGGACTGTAGAAAACAGACACTCAAATTTTTTGAGCAGAATTGTCCCTTGTAGGAAGCTGTTTCTAATCACTGACTCCCCAGCAAAATAGAATCATACAATGGCCTGGGTTGGAAAGGACCTTAAATATCATTTAGTTCCAATCTCCTGCCATGGGCAGGGACACCTTTTACTAGACTACTTTGCTCAGAGCTTCATCCAGCCTGCCCTTAAACACTTGCAGGGATGGGGCATCCACAACTTCTCTGGGCAACCTGTTCCAGTGTCTCACATCCTCACAGTAAATAATTTCTTCCTATTTTCTAATCTAAACATGCCCTCTTTCAGTCTAAAGCCATTCCCTTGTCCTGTCACTACATGCTCTTGCAAACAGTCTCTCTCATTCTTTCCTGTTGGCTCCCTTCAGGTACTGGAGGGAAATGGAGGGGGGCAGCCAATAGGGCTGCCTAAAGTGCATTTAAACCTATGAATGAAAGGCTGAATAAGAAATGGTAAATATGTCAGTACCTAAAATTTGAGATTCAGTTTTGGTTTACTGTGTGATGAAATTACAAATGAAGGTGCAAGTGAAGCAATAAAAGGAGCAAGTAGGGTCTCCTTTTTCTGAATTTTTTAAAACAAATATATAGAGTCATAGAATTTCGGTTTGAGTCATAGGTTTGGCTGTAAGGGACCTTAAACATCATCTTGTTTCAACCGTCTGCCGTGGTACCTCCCACCAGACCAGGCTGCTAAGGGCTCCTCCATAGTAGTTCCTATTAGCTCTTCTAAGTGAGATATTCTTCTCCATTTCCCCACAAAACACAAATTCATAGTCCTTATGCTCATGTCGTTTGACTTGCTGTTTCAGACTAGCTTAAGGAACACTGCTTTCTCAGAAGATACCAATCTCCCTTTATGGTTTCATTACACAGGAAATGTTTTCAGGTGTGCAAAAGGCAAGTCTTTCTCAGCAACTGAACTAAAAGCATGGACCTCTTCCCCCAGAACAACATCATCTCCTGTGCAAACTGCTAGAAATACTCTCTCATCTATTCTGGGTGGAAGGAGTCTTCAAATCGCCTGCAGGGAGGCCTCTCGAAGTACAAATCTGTGGATCAAACATTAATCAGGGTGTAGAAGAAGGCGGCTGGCTGGTTGTTCCGCCCAGCTCAGCGGCTGCGGCTCTCTCAAGGGCATCGCACATATGCCGCCACTAGATGCCACTGTCGAGACACATTTGTCCTTTGATCCAGCTTCTCCAAAGGTATTCAGGAAAACCAAATTAAAAGAATGGCAAGATATGTTTATTTGTAGCGGTTTGGGTGGTCTTATTCTGAAAACATGAGGGGAAAATGCAATCGAAGAAGCTAAAATTTCTAGTGAATATGGTATCGTTTCCTGAAGTAAAACCAGGGAAATATCTTTTCAGACTACTCCAATTAAGTGAGTTCATTTTGTATTTAGTTGTCTAAATACTTACAGTACCATTTAGAGACAGAATAAAGTTCTTTCACCTAATCACAATCCTACTCAAATACTATAGAATCAAAATTAGGGAGAGAAAGTGGCCTGTGAGATTTTTATTTAATTAGGCCAGGAAAAAGTACTAGTCCTTCTTTAGTTTTGCCAAAGTCCTCTTATCTGGGAATATATGCCTTCCTTGCTCAGCTGAGAAACGTCTATTCTCACATGAAAGAGCTAATAACCAACTAATGGTTAATAACCAACAGCCAGGACAAAAAGAAAGGAACCCATAAGCTGGACCATTCTTCCACTTTCTTTTTCCAGTAGTGAAGAAAATAAGAAGCATCCCATTATCCTGAAGGTATATTGTGGAAGACTCCATCCAGCTATTTGATTGAGACTAAAGCAAATTTGCAATCCTATTTCTAGACCCTGGAAACTGAAATAATCCCTTAGCCATGAGCAGTTCTTCTGTCACAGAACGTGTCCACACGCTCCCACATTTCTTTGGTCTGGTGGTTACCTGAACAGCTATCCTTGTGCTAAATATTGCTCAGCTCCTGCCAAGGTACCCGCAGGCAGTGGGACCATTTCCAGGCTCGGGTAGGCTAGTACAACAGGGAGACTGACCTGAAGTACCAGCTGAGAAACAGTGACACTCTGCTGTTTTGAGCAAATATGAGACTACTTTAATTTGGCATTATTTGGAAATGAAATAAAAGGACTTGTGCTCAGAATGTATAAGTGGCAATTCAGTGAATGTTCAGTATTTTGAAAAATGAATCAAAACCTGCAGTATTTGAAATTCAAAATTATGTTAAAAATGCAAAGACATTAATTCATTCTTCATTTTTAAAAGCAATTTTTATTACACATACATCTTCCCTAAGTGTTGCAGCTTGAGAGTTTGGTCACTAGTAAATTGCTTGCAGAATGCGTGGCTGCTACTTCTTGAAAAACAGCCTTATCAGCTTGCTGGTTTTAAGGTTGCGCTTTTTTTTTTTTTTTTTTAACAGAATAAACCTGTCAAGGCAGATTACATACAGGATTGGATTAAGTTTTTACTAAGCCAATAAGTATTTTCTCAGATCAGTGAAGATACTGTAGACCCACATTGCTGGATCTACACTACATCCTTAAGTTATGTGGATTTCAAAAATACTCCTCTTTCTAATACAAATCAGAGCAGATCTTGTTTTCAGCAGAGCCTCACAAACATGCCTGGGCCCAGCAGAACAACTGCAGCACAGACATGGGAATTAATGTGTAGGACAGGGGATAGGATTGAGAGGCAGGAATTTTGTGGGCCAGCTATGCAAAAAAAAAAAACAAAACCAGTGGAATATACCACAGTCTGTTACACAGCTCACAGAACCCTTCTAATGTCTTTTTTATCAGCAATAAAACTGGAATACTAGCGTAATACTGCCCAGACTGCAAATGGATGTTTTAGCAGAGGCATGTAACATTTTCAAGATAAGTGGTAAAATACTTCAAAATCACTGTGACAGCCAGGAAGCTCCAGGTCGGCTCACCATACTACTTCTACTTCAGCCTTTCACATAATGGCAGTGTAAATGGAATAGGGACTGCCAAGAGCATAGAATCCTTGTCTTGCAAAATAGTATGGGAAAAGAGTATGTNGAAAAAAAGTATTAAAAAAAAAAAAAAAAAAAAAAATCACAGATTAAAATGTTTTTTAAAAAGAAGGAAGACAAGAGGCAACACTCAGCTATAAGTGCTGGGCATGGTTAAGAAAACCCCGGGGGCCTGCTCTGCTGTGGTGATAGGATCCCTGGCTTTGAGACCCTGCCTGCCCGGGGTAGCCCCTGCCACTCCATCCTCCAGCCCCACTATGCCCTGACATTTGCTTTATCTTGAAGAAAGCGGTCATTTCTCTCTGAATATACCCATTTGTTTGCCAGGTACTCTTCCTTGCCCTCTCAGCTCTATTTTTACCGAAAATAATAGAATGGAAGAAATAAAGATCATTTTTCATGCCAAAGCTCATTAAGCAAACTTGGTTCAGCTCCCAAGCAAAAAGGAAAGGAAAGGAAAGGAAAAAAACAACTCAGGATCCTGTTTTCCCCTTTAACTCAGTAGCAGCCTTAAAGAGCTGACCTGTGAGAAATTATTTTTGTCTATCTTTTAGTTGCCTTAGTAAAGAGTTCACAGCAATGTCTCACCTCAGCATTGTCTTATGTCTTGGCTCGGCTATATGGCAGTACAACAAAACCTTTATGATGTTCTAACCCGTGCAGGCACATTTTATACGAAGTGGCATTATGCTATCCTCCCACCAAAGCATGGAAAAACAAGGCTGGGGAACAGATACTCAGAGGTGGTATTGAAATAAGAGACCCATAAGGAATTTTTAAGTGACTGGTGTTGCACAGTGGTGAAAGGGAGGAGACACAAAACACAACTTCTGTAATAACAGGTCCAAATAGATGGGGTTTAATGATATCATATAGTCAATTAAATGATTCACTCGTTACTCTGTAGGACATTTCTGTTACAAGCCCTCCTCAGCATTCTTTTCTTTTTGCAGCCTGCTTTTATATGACTCAAAGCCTTGCATTCAGTCTTTTTCAGCCTGAGCAGATTACAGCCAGCTTTTTCTCAACTCTGTCCAACAAAGAGCTCTGTATTACCAGTACAGGCAATATACTTGCACGTCTTCCATGTGCAAAGAGCATTTTCCATGTCCTCAAACATAGTCAAACGTCGAAGTTAGTGTAGCTTTATGCAAAAGGCAGGCTGAAGGGGGAGCAAATAACAGAAAACTTCTTTTATAAAAGCAGCTTCTGAAAAGCAAGAAGCTTAATCTGTCTGCTTCAGTCTTTTAAAGACTATCTCACTTTAACAGCTAGTAAATCTCTGATCTGGGACTCAGCTGCTGATCACATAAAAATGGCATATGTCGCTGAACCTTCAGATGCCTCTGCACCTACATATATTTTAAACTCATAAGCACTCACAAAAAGTCATGTCCAGATGGTATAAGACTTAAACCTAGTTTCTCTCTCTCCTTGGCCCTTGATTATCTCCTACCTATGCTCTTTATATTGCTTGCACTGCTTGTGCCTTCTAATTTATATCTCTGTAAAGCACTGTCATTTTGGTAAAGTGACAATACATGCACACCTCTAAGTGGCTGCACAGGATATAAAGTAGCAGAAGATTAGGTCTGTCATGCCAATTTGTCCTGCAAAAGGAAAAAACAATCTAGAGAGAAAAGGAGAATGGGAACTACCAGCTGCTAAGAGAGCAGAAGATAAACAAAACCATTATTCTCCCATCAGCTAAGGAAGCAGAAAAAAAATTCTGGAGTGACCTCATACACTTCACCTAGGATTGCTCTTCTCAGATACTAAAACATAGGTATGTAATGAAAGAAAGTCCATTAAAATGTTTTAAGGAATTTTTCCTGAAAACCTACAAACCAACATCATACTCTTACCTTCAACAGAGCACTTGGTCCCTTTAACAAACAGCAGTGATTCATTCTATAGCATGCTTACATGGCACTTATCAGTATTTACCTACAGGCAGCAAGCACAGCAATGCCTATTACAATACAGCTGAAATGCTAAGCATTTGGCTCACGCACCTGAAAAATGGTAGGGAGGTAATTTCTCCTCTCAACACAGGAGAGAGTACTCCCATTGCATCTCTCGCGCTGCAAGAGGAACACTGAAAAGATTAATGCCTCTCAATGAGGAAGCCAGGCGATCACGAGCTGCCTGTGCCACTTGCACAAGGAGAGAGGAAAGCATTCCTTTGCTGTCCTTTGCCTCCCAGGGGACACAACAGACTCCTTGTAAAACTACAGCTGCTGGTAAAAGTTCAGGTTAGTGACTCTGTAACATGTCAAACTGGTCCCAGAATATGTGCCAAAATCATGCAGCAGTAGGCATTTATAGTGTTTGTGCATCATTTAGACATACATGTATATGGTTTTTAACATAATCGTATACGCCAAAGTCAGACATGCAGCTAAGCAAATTGGGCTGACTCTAAGTACTTTTACTTTAAAATAAGTACTTTTTAAATTACTTTTAAGTAATTTTACAACTATGACCCCTTTCACAAGCCATTTTACCTCAGAATAGTTTGTCTTTAGATATATGCCCCATGCCAAATGGTATCAACATTTTAATTCTCTAAAGTAAGATAAACATATAAATTCCAATACTCCTTATTAAAGATTTAGACAAAAATGAAAGAAGGAAACCAAAAACTGCACAATGTTATAACCAGTTGTAGTCAGCTTGTTCAAAATGTAAGTTTTGAAGCTATTCTGTGAGAAATGCCTATAATAACAAAAACTGATTCAGCTGAGTTCATAAATCTGACAATCCCTTTGAAACATTAACACTTAATACATCTGTTATGCCATCTAGAGGCTGCTCTTTATGGTAACTCAAAAAAAGGCATGGGACATCTCCAGGACACTCTACACATTATCGCGGAAGCTTTATAACAGCTGAAAGGCTACTTTGTCCAGAAGGGGAGTATCAGAGAGCCATGAAAGTTGTAGATGCATTTCAGATACCGAAGTACCAAAGAGGAACATCATCAGTAATAAAATGCTGTGACCTAAGCAATGCAATCTAGTGAAGAGCTTTAACCAGGCTCCCAGAAAAGTCCGGAAATAGAAGTGAGAAACTAGTAAGGAAGAGGAAGGGGTTAAAAGAGCTCAGCCCTAACTCTGCTTGAATGGAAATCAGTGCCTTCCAGAGGAAACGCACATGGTAGTTTCTTTAAAAAGCAGTACCTGTAATCCTTCCTTATTCATTACCTGTTTTTATAAAGTAAGATTTTCCCGTGGAATGAGAAATAAGCACTGCATTATCCCAAGGATCTAGATTTCTATTACTCTTACACTAAATAACAGGCAAGTAGAAACATTTCAGTTGATAAAAATGCTAGTACAGGGCTGATTTTCTTTCTGTTTCTGTATAGACAGTGCCCAGTTTGGAGTGCAGCTTACTTCCTGGGACTCAGCTAGGAACAGAAATGTAACATATGGAGCTGTTTGTAGAATTAACATTGAAATTTAGTCGAGCAGCTTCTGTAATTTTACATCCATTCTGACCCAGCAGAGTTATTCCCTTTCTATAATTAAGTCTATCGTCACTGTAATAGGAGCCATATCTGAGGCTGGAGAAACGTCAGTTTAGCAAAAATGAACATGCCTCATCAAAACCAGAAAATGTTCAAGGATATTAACTTTTCAAAAAGAAACAGTAAATAAGACATGTAAGCTGTCAAAATAATGCTTTTCCCTATTTTCATATTATTGTGTTTATACAAAGACCATCTTGCAAGCAATTTAACATTGCACCTGAATAATTTCTACCCATTGCAACAAAAGCACGCCTTTTACTTCAGCTACACATAATGCATCTCTGGAATTCTCAGGCTGCCAGGTGTTTTATATAACATGCTTATATCAAAAAAAAGAAAAAATTATATTCCATTTCTATAGAAATAGCATATTAACACAGTCAAAGCACTCTGGTACGCAAAAGAAATGAAAATAGCTACAGCAGGTTGATAAGGAACAATCAGTGTAAGAAACAAAAGGAGCCAACATAAGTGATGAACTTTGAATAAAATGAAAAGTTCTGGTTGACTTAAAATTTACAGAGTGTGAATGCCTCGTTGATTGCCAGTGCTATCTGACAGGGCATGGTGCAGTCCGACGTAACTTACCGATAGGAAATAACATTTCCGTGTTACACATCATGACCAGTTTTAGACAGGTACATGTCGCTGCCAGTGAGGAAATGGTTAGCACAAAAAAAAAAAAGGAACCTGTGTAATGGCTGAGGTTACAGCCTAAGAAACCCACACGCAAAAGCTTTCTCCTATGGATCACCTCTCTTCCCCACAGGATGCAGTCGTGTACATGGTCCCATGCTCATTTGCAGAGAAGTGGCATAGATCTATAAGAAAGTTGTTTTATACTAATCTAAAAATAGAAACAAACCTGACTGTATAAATATAAGACAGGTTAGATTTCCAGAACCAGAATTGTTTTATTACTGCAGGTAAACAAGTCAACCACTGAGATACAGAAAGTCAGTTGTAGGCTTAACAAACTAAAAATACTCCTATTGAAATTTACTTGACATTTCTGCTTAAAAAAAGTTGCAGCCTCTAGCAAACATAATTGCAACGAAGAAAAAATTATTTGTTCAAATCTACTCCAAGCTTTGACTTAAGGTTATTTTTTTTAATTAATTGAATGAAAAACTCATTTCTCTTCCTCATCCAACTAAATATCTCTGGTACACACAATTAACACATGCCTAGACAAATTTAGCTCTCTTTTATTCTGAAGCTTGACATTTGACCTTTTCACACACTCAGTATTGCTTTCTACAAATTATCTTTGGTTTTAGATTAAATAATTGCAACACTTTTTTTTTTCTTCCAAGAAGAAGCTGACATCAAAAAGTAATTATGGGATACATTCTCCCCATTCACTTGTCACTACTAAAGGCATTGCCTGAACACTTAATAAACCTGTTTTAAGATTACATTTGGCAAGGTAAGACATGAGATTTAATAAATATAGCCTAATTTATGTCTCATTTTTGCCTTATAGACTGAGCAGCAAAAATTTTGTCAGTAACAAGAAATGCTAATTGCATTTTCTCCCTATTCCTAAGGGACATATTTTGATATTATACACAGAACCTTCATTTTTTTGAGTAGTGTTGTTCTACTCATCAAGAGTCTACAAACAGTATAAATTTACCTTATAGAGACACCTTGAGTATTGGGGATGAGAATATCTCTGTAACAAGGAAATAGTTAGAAGCCCTACAAGGTGCCCTGACTTGAGAATTTAGTTACTTACAGTGAATTAATTAAACTCCTGGAAACACAACAAGGTTAGCTAAAGTGTGCTAAATTTGCTATTTTGCTAAAGTGTGGGGTTTTTTTCTGAATAAAAGAATTCATCTTCACACAGAATCAGAATCTGAATTCACATGCTGATGGATTCATTAGCCTATTAGCTTAACCTGAAGAAAACAAACAAAGCCTTATACCGAGAAAGAAATAATGAGAAGAGTTAACATGCTTTTGAGAATGCTGAAAAAGATTTGAGATAACAAAATTATTGTTCTAGCTTTCACATTCAGTATCTCTACCAGTGTAAATGGCTACTATAAAACCTGGGAATTATTTCGTCCTATCTGAATTAGGAAGCGATTTAATTCTAAGCCTGCAGCATAAGTAATTGTGTAACCAGATGAAAACATTTCTACAGAGCTTCTGCTCCCATTAAAAACAAGTGTTACATTACCTGCGGCTTTCAAGACTTTACATTATTGTCTGTCTCACGCACGTCTTGGTTAAAATGCCAGTCCTAGACTTTTGTGAGAGTTTTTCAAATGTGTTTTCCCTCTCTACTTACACAGGCTTATTTTCTAAACCAGCCAACACTTTTTAAAAATAATCACACCCCATCCAGGGCAAGTATGTAAATAAGTAGTGTTCCATCAGCAGGCACCATACAGCCAGGGTTTTTTGGCTTTTTCAAAGAGATGTAGGAGACCCTAATGAAGTGCTGAGAGTTAAGGCAAAGAACAAGACTAAGCGATCCATGGGATTTTGGGAAACTGTCACTGCCTACCAAGTCACTATATTCTTTAGCTCATGGAACTGTGGCCAAAAACCCTGGCAGTCATCCTGTGCTCTAGAAGGCAGTAAAGTTCTGTCACTGAAAAGGGGCATGATTTTAAGAGCATTCTTAAAAATAACAAACCACTTGTTCAGCCTGAAACATAAAGGTAATTAAAGTATACCTCTATGTGAGCATAAAAGACAAGTCAAGCTGTGATCTGAGAAATGCTCATGGGGCAGATGACACAAGGTAAGGAGTTAGTTATGGCCATGCAGGTCTCTGTGAAGGAGCAAAAAAGTTGAGCATCCTGGTGCAAAGCTGAGAGGTACTCTGCGCTTTAGAAGGATGCAAGTGACGGATGCCACATTATGGTTGTCAAGTTGCTCAAGGAGCTGCTTGCTTCTCAGGCAATCTGTGAAACCTCAGAGTTAGTAAACAGGGCTGACAAAGGGTTGCAAGCTCTGTTTGATCACTATCACAAAATCACTAGGACAGACAAGACTTGGCCAGAATTGTCCATGATGACATGGTCAACGTTTTTTTTCTCTTTGCTGTAAAGAAGAAAGATATTTAGCTCTGTTTATCAGGAGTGATGTTAACAACGTCATTGATTCCAGAACACCCAAGTTTGATTTCCTGTCTGCTTCTGAAGCCCTTTATTGACTTTAGGTAGAAGAAAGAATTTTTTTGAATGATGTTAAGTATCTGCAAAATCATAGAGATATATGCACGAAGGAGAGTTTTGGAAAGATATGTCCGATGAGAGTGATGGATGTGCTTACAAAGTATCAGTGTACCATTGCATATTAAGTATTTTCCAAATCATACATCTTGTATGCATGCCTAAAGATCAGCTAAAAATCAACACATCTTTTATCTTCTAAACTAATTTATCAACTTTCAATCACGTTTGCCCTCAAAAAGCAAGGGGCAGAGAGAGGAGACAGAGAATTTAAGAATGTCTAATAAGGTTAATGTGTGCATAATGGTCCCAAGTGCCATTATCTTCTATAAAGATTACATACCAACTAAAGGGAATGCTTTTTGGTTGGTTTGCTAGAATATGGATCCAACCTTTCAAAAACATCAAAAAGGCCTAGAAACTGGAAAACCTGGGCTCCTTAACATCAGTCATTTCTGAAGATAAAACTTAGAAGAGCTTTTATCTTTGCTGCAGGTTTCACTGTAAGGCTAGAGATACCTGAATCATCTCAAAACACGTTAACTGAGATGCTTGTAGCTCTAGCCACAGCTATGAAGAACAGCAGCTGGCAGTGTGTGCATTATGTACATTAACATATTATTTCCTAAAGGAAGAGCATAAAAATACAGGGTTTTGAAACAGATCTAACCAGCACTAGATCTCCTAGCAGCATTAAATGAAATCTTGTCCAAGGCCAGTCTTTTTTTCTCTTGTATTTTTACAGCTATTGAGTTTGCCTTCTCACACAACTCTGAACTGTGACTTGGCAACATAAGACTGGCAAAGTAAAGGCATTTTTCAAACTGATACTAAATGATGGACAAAGTGCCAGCTGACTGGAGATTTAGTGGCACATAGAAAAGCTACTTCTACTTTTTATTTATTGCTATGTAAAGCAATAAATTATTACCTTTTTAATACTTATTGAGTTTCAGTTGAAAACACAGTGAAGATCAAATGAATGCATCCTGACCCTTTTTTCCTCTCCTATCATCTTGTCTGGTTCTGTTTCCTGGCTTGCAGCAGTTCTGTAGAGGTACATGAGTTTCCAGTTTGTCTAAGCATGTGGTAAAGAACATGTTGACTGAAAGAAATAAATAGAATACTGACAATGTAAAAAAGAGAGTAAACTACTCTTCTGTCGCAGTGGAATGGTAAAATTAAAAAAAAAAAAAAAGTTTTATTTGCAGCCTCAAAAATTCCAAGATACTATAAAGTTCCCACTCATTTGAAAAGGAATATTTAAATGCAACAGGGCATGTCCCTGCATTTTTGCAATTAGTAAAAATTGACTTTTTCATATTAAAATTACTATTAAATACTGAAACTGATTTCCCCTCAAGAAAACACTCACAGACTAATATCATTTAGAACGTAAATGCAGCCAAGACCTCCATGCACAGTGTGATCAGTTTCTAGTTATGGTTATAAGTACCAGCAGCAAATATATATGAGAAGCAATAAAACGTATCCAGCACTGAAAACTTCTGTGGGATTTTTCTTTCCAGTTTGACCTAGATGATTTAACCATCTTAACAACCGCTTTCTGGACATTTTCCCCAGCACCACATTAATTTTGAAGTGTCGTGTTTATTTACTCAGTATTAGCATCTCGAACTTCAGATTATTTTAACCAAGTTGTACAAGAAACACTCTTTCCAGGCTGGATCTAATTTCATGTTATAAACCTCTTCAAGCAGGAAAGCCTCAGCAAGAACAGCTTTGTTATGTTACCTCGCATCGCCTCCATCGCAGGCTGCGACGCTGCCATCTTTGCCCACTCTGCCGTGTTTCAAGCGATACATCTGTTCCACTCAGGGGAATCTCTGTATCTGTGTGTTTGTACTGCCTTGAGGTTATTCATAAATGAAAGCCTTTTTTTTTTTTTTTTTTTTTCAGTTACTTCGTTAACCCTGGTTTTGCTTTTGCATTTTTGGGGGTAGGAATTGCAGGAAAAATGATACAGGCACTGAGAGTCTTAGTCTGTGTTGTAGGCTGTGACTGTTCTGTCCCAAATGTGAGTCAGAGCAGTCTCAGTTAGTTTCTGCTGTCCTCAATACCCCTTAAACAAATTGCAGGTATATATGGTTCATTCTGAAACTAGTATGCCCCTTAAAAATGTCACTTCAATACTGCATTTTTGTAGAGACCTTCCGCACACAGAGAAGAGAAAGAGCTTCAGAAACCCATTTTACCTACATGAAGGCATTTTTATTCTGTAAATATGGCATAAGGAGGCCACAATAAAACAAAGAAACAATCCAACAACTTTATCTGTGGGACTTTGCAAGACATATGTTGTGCAAGTGCATTTCTTACAGTTTATTCAACAACATCAAGCATACACAATGGTTCTGAAGTGTATTACAAACATACAGAAATCCAGAATTAATGTGGTTAGCATTAGATCAATTGTTAATTTTTAAAGGCAGGAAGTTTTGAATTCCTTAATAAATATTTTAATAAATATTTGTGAATAAATATATTCAGATGATCACAGAAATTCATAACTTCAATTGCTTAAAAATGGAATTTCTCCCAGAAAAATGTTTAAATACTTTTTCATGTCACCTCTTAGTTATATTGTAGGGAAAGATAGATCAAAAATACATCTAAAAAAAATGAAACGTTTTCTGTTTCTCCTTATATTCAAAAACTATAAAATTAAACATTTTAGAATTTTATCCCCTTTATTTTCATCTCTCTGCCTCTGTTTGGCCACAGAATGAAACTGGATTAATCAGGTCGTCTGCTTCACTTTTGTTTTTTCCATTCTTTTGTCCTTTTATGACAGAAATTTTTCAGAGCTAGAAAATTAAAAGTGATAATGTAAGTTTGCAATAGTTTTACTTTGTTTTTAAAACATTCAAGATATTAAGGATTCTTAATTTTGTTTTCAAACTTCAGATTAACAGAGGAGCATATTTCAACAAAGGAAGAATCCTTTGATGGTAAAATCTTTCAGGTGAAAAGATTGTCTTGTGCCAATGTCAGTGCTCATGTTCATACTACTGAAGATTTTTGAGCTCTGACTTAAGAAGTGCCTCAGCCACAAATCAGTGGAAGTTGGGAAAAAATATTGGGGAGTCCATATTTGAATATAATTTAATGTCCTTCTTCAGCAACCTGTGTTGGTCATCATAAGAGACAAAATGCTGGACTAGGAGGATTTTTCTCCAATGCCATAACAAGACCTTGGTTCTTTTTCTGGTGCTGAAGTTCTCCCCAGCTTATATTCAGAAATAATAAAACTAATGGGCACACCTAAAATAATTTACAACATCAAGCTGATAATTAGTCTTTATAATCTAAAATGCATGTATTACCCATAAAAGATATTCAAATAGTTCAGTAAGCCCAGTAAAATTAATTTTCAATGGTTAGCTGGTGATGAAACACATCATGCTTCACTATTGCATTAAATCCTTAAAACTAGCATATTTTTAAGCAAGCAAAGTTGGACAGAGAGCTGAGGCATTTTGATCCTGACTTCACTTTTTTTTAGAAAGAGAGTACCAGAGCAGACACTTGTTCTATATATATTTGCAGAGGACCCTGTGATTCTTGGCCATGATCTCACAGAAACAGGGAAATAAGAAATTAAGGATACGTATTCCTTAAAAACACTCAATTACTAAATTAGTTCCCTTTAGCTTTTTGTCTGTCACCATGGTGGCCTTACACATAGATAGTGGACTTCCAAGGGATACAAAGATTGGACCTTAGAGGTTCTTGGACTACAGCAATAGTGAGAAATTGCACAAAAACCTGTAAGTGTTCACAACCATGAACTAAGGAACAAGATTCCCAAATTTGGAAGAAGTAGTCAATTAAAAAACAAGATTTGGCCTTCATACATATAGATTTACATACACCCCTCTGCCATTGTGGTCTTTGAGACTCTTTTCAGGCATGGCAGAAATATAAGTATGTCTTAGAGTCGTGTGTTCACTAGTTCATTCAGCTGGGGAACCTACTATGAATTCTGAAGTACTTTCTTTAACTAGGTACAACAAACTACCACTAATACAGTGTACTAAGGACACAGTTCTGTAGTGTAGGCAAGTTTATATTTTATAGCAAGGATGCATTTTTCTTTTCTGTATTTCACCCAATCATCCTTATCCACCTGGAAGTACTATAACTAGCTCCTCTCTTCACTCAGTTTTACAGTCTGCTTTGAAACAGAAGTATCCTGTAGCCTTTCGCTTGGGCAAGCCTTTGACCAAACTTTTAGAAGTTAATTTAGTCTTTCCACGTAAGTCTTTGCACATCTAGCCTCCAAATCACTTTTATTGCTCTTTTCTCTCTTCACAGAGTCACACGGGTTGGAAAGGACCTTGGAGATCATCAAGTCCAACCCTTGATCCACTATCACTGTGGTTACTAAATTATGGCACTCAGTGCCACATCCAGTCTCATCTTGATAACCTCCAGGGATGGAGAATCCACCACTTCCCTGAGCAGCCCATTCCAATGCCTGATTACCCTTTCTGTAAAGAACTTCTTCCTAATATCTAATCTAAACCTCCCCTGGCAGAACTTAAAACCATGCCCTCTTGTCTTACTGCTGGTTGTCTGGGAGAAGAGACCAACCCTCACCTGGCTACAACCTCCTCTCAGGTAGTTGTAGAGAGTGATGAGGTCTTCCCTGAGCCTTCTCTTCTCCAGGCTAAACAACCCCAGCTCCCTCAGCCCCTCCTCATAGGATTTGTGCTCAAGTCCCTTCACCAGCCTGGTTGCTCTTCTTTGGACCTGCTCCAGCACCTCAATATCCTTCCTGAACTGAGGGGCCCAGAACTGGACACAGCACTCCAGGTGTGGAGTTCTTTCTTTCTTTCTTGTAGTTTTTTTCCAGTCATAGGATGCCAGAATGGAATGCAGTATTTCAGGTGTAGTCACCAGTGCTAAAGAGGAGGGAAGGTATCATCTTCCACGTTTGCTGACAGAATGTGTGACCCCCACAAAAAAAAAATGACTGTTTCCCTTGTTCCTCCCACCCTCTTTCAACCTCTAAGAATGCATTCCTTTCAACACACTTCAGATGTAGTAACCCAGAAAGATGCAAAGACTTGGGATAAAAGCAGAAGGATGGGAAGGCAAAGCAAAACAGGAAGTTTTCAGTAGAGGAGGACTGTATAAAAACCAACATTTGACATGGTGGTCCAAAGCAGGTAAAAAAATGATTAATGATCATGGAAGAAAAGATGCAGGGGTTTGATTCTCCAGCTTTTTAATCTTGTGTATTCAATCCTACTTGTGGAGGCAAATCTTAACCAGGCAGTGAGGTTGCATTTTACGTCTGCTTTGTCAGATTGTAAACAACAGCACAATGTGTAAGACAGTGGAGAATCAAACCCCATATGTTCTCAAATCTGCTGAGCCTTTTATATGCCTTTTTTCTTTTTTTAATGGGGAATTCATCAAAGTCAACTCTCCCCTACGACGACTTTCAGTTTCAACAGATGAACAGGTTTTCGTGAAAAAGGCTTTACATGGAAATAGTGCCGACTTGCAGTCCTCTGTTGTTAGAGCTCCTGCAGCCCTGTGTGCTGAAATCAGCCACCCTTACTTGCTGGGGAAGCAGGGCAAACCGGGAAACACCCTTGGCACCGTGAGCGGCTGCGAAACCAGGCACAGCACAGCCTGCAGAGTGAGGAACGAGTGGGACTGTCGACAGAAGTGTGAGGAACACATTGGCCCAAATTCCCTGCAGATCTGGGTTTCTGCTTTTCAGAGCCAGGAGAGAAAGCAACGTGTTTCAGCTCTTCCTTCTTTTCCCTACTGCAGCTAGGTGAGTGCCCTGGCCTATGCCATCTTTTAAGAGTCCCCTAAAACCATGGGCAAATGTTAACTGAAAGCCAGCACCTCAATCCAACCTGGTGCTTTCTTCACACACTGCAATGGAGACAAAATTGCAAGACTGATTATCCAACAAATAATCCGCTCAGCCCATTTTCCAGTATTGCCATTAGACTTCTAGATTGCTGCTCCTCGACAGGACATCCCAAGTGGACATAAACAACATACAAGCGTTCCAGCTGAAGGCTGCTCATATAATCCACCCTGTGGTGCAAATCAGAGTAATAAGGAGTAATCAGAAGGCAGGTCGTTTTGGTCCTTCAAGAAGGACTAAACTCAAAAGGCTTATTTTGTGGAAGGAAGAGTTTTACTGGCTGTAGAGATTTACTCTAAGTAGAGTATGTGGAACATAGCCTAAGTCATAGAACAAAATTTGCATTATTAAAATTAGAATAATATTTAAAAATCACCATTTAAAAATCCATATAGTAAGCTATCAAAGATAGTTTGAAAGTAAGACATGCATTGTTCCTTAGCAAAGAAAGAATAAAAGCACGATTGAAAATTTAGCCTGACCTCTTTAAGCATGCTAAGTTCTCAGTTATTTTGTGATGAACTTATAAGTGGTTTTTCAGCTTGGTCCCTGTTGCAGATACTTTACATGTCAGAGCATGCAGAGCTGGAGTAGAGACAGAGGGATATGCACATGGTGGCAGCACCTAGAATACAGCAAGTCCTCTTCCCAAGTCTTTTTTCCTAGTGTATTCTTGACTCCAGCTCTGGTAGCCAGTTTTGCTGGAGGAAGTCACCATTGTTTCCTTCTTATTTGAGTCACACACTGTTTTATTGTTTTTAACAATAAAACACTACAGGGAAACATGGGGAGCAGGTAGAGTCTGTCTTCACAGGTTCACCAGTTTTCAGTGTTTTTTCACATTCAGGTGGGGTGCTTTGTCTCCTATCATTCCTTCTATCCCTACCTAAGGCATGGAGTAGTCTCCAGAAGTTACAACAGTGCCCTATTACAGACACCAAGGTAATGTATTTTAAAGACCCCCCCCCAAAAAAAAAGGTTACTTTAAGCTAAAATATTTTTCTGTTAGTTCTGGCAAAGTTTAATATATTTACACACTATTAAAAATCAATATTCTCTGTGCTAGATTAACTTTCATTATTTCAATATAAGAATGGATAGCATACAAGAAAATGTAAACGTAGATCCCTTAAAGATTGTCATCTGTATTGCTTCAATAAAAACTATTATGCAAGTTTAAGGGCACCGAAAAAGAAAACTGGAACCTGAATGTTTATGGGTGTGAATATGTGAATGCTGAATAAAATTCAAACAAGAATATGAGGCCACATTTGGTTGTTGCCTCATATTTTTATGGCACCATCTTAAGGATTCTGATGGTGTTTCTTCAAAGGAAGCCAAGTCCCAAGAAAAACAGGTGTCCCTTGGAGGATCTGCTGGATCTCTCTATGGGAGGGAGCAGATGGAACTTGCAGCTTGTTCTTCCATTTTTGTGGGAAGACATTTTTGGTAAAAGAAAAGATTTCTGCTTCCTGAGCAATTGCTCACTTGATGTTTGCTCTTTAGCACATCATAAATACCCCTCCAAGTGGTACTGTTGAGTGAAGTGTTGAGTATCTTCATGCAATATTAAGGCAATGCAGAAACATTTCACTGAAGAAACATAAATTTCCCTGTTGGTAAATAAAATAAAATAAAATAAAATAAAATAAAATAAAATAAAATAAAATAAAATTGCATGTAGTTCTACGCCAAACTCTTCCAATCCTTGGACATCAGCTGCAGTCAGGACACTCAAAAGGGGCATCCAGCATTGCTTAGTATTGTCTAAGGGCCATTGAGATTATTTAGAATGGGATACATCTCAATTAACTTAATTAATAGCCTTAAATTTGAGTGTCTAAAATAATCTTCCAGATTTTCCTAAGGAGAGTAGAGAGGCATAAGCATCTACAAATGCCACTTTATTCCTTTCTAAGGTGAGAACATTAGAAGGGGAATAGCAACTCCAGTGTGGTCAAGCAGTATAGTTACGACAATTTGTCCCTATGTCACACTTTCACTTTGTGGAAGCTGAATTACTGGAGTACTGATTTTCAAAAGCAAGCAGTTCTTATCACTGTCACATGAAGCAAGCTTTAACTGTCTGGAGGAGGATGGTCAGAGGTTTACTTATGATTGCAGATAAGCAGCATGTCATCCAGCCTCAGCCTGGAGCCGCAGAACCAGAGAAACGGAAGCATTACCTCAACCACTCCCATCCCTGAAAATGAGCTTCTCAGTCAATGCCTAGGAATATCAGCCACAGGAGCAGGAACAGTTTCCTTATGGTAAATTAACTTCCAGTTGGAGCCCTTTAGCCAAGACGATATATGTTCAAATCCTATACTTTAACTCAGGCAAAAGTTTTGCATAACCTTTATGCAAAAAACTATGAGATTAGATTCTATGGGCTTTGCAATGCAAATTCACAAATCAGTCAATTGTAATTGCCTAAACTGACCTGAAAACATCAGGGTTTTTTTTCTTCATTTTCCTAGTACAGATTACAAACACATCCAGGAAATCACTCAGCATACACAGAAATACACTCAGTATAAATGTATTCACCAGAAAGTAACATATGTTTTTTCGGAGTATGCCTCTGAGAAAAGTTGTTTTATTTAAACAAGAAGAAAAGAGAGCAGATTACAAGTGGGTTTTTTCCTCTTGCAACCTTAAGCAGGCTTAGCAGGTACAATTCACCAGTGGAATAATAGGAAAGAATAGGAAAATATTTGTTATCCGTTATTTGCATTACTACAGCACATTACTACAGTTCACCTGTCAGTGAGCACTCCACAGACATGGAACACAAATTCCCTGCCCAAAGAGCTAACCTGCCGTGCAGGGCAAGAGGCACAATCCCATTTAGACAACCATAAAGAGCCAGGAACTACTAGGAAAACTATGGTCAGCACAATGAGCAGATCAGCATAATTGCTCTTAATTGTATTACTTAATTCAAAATTATGTTGTATCTAAACATTTTAAAAATTATAGTTATGGGTATGCTGATTAAGAATTTTTTCCATTTATTTTTGTAAATACAGCTTTTAACAAACTAAAATCTCCTGCAGTGTAGTGCCACTGGTTTTTTTAACTCATCATCAAAGGAACAACTTCCCAAACTTCTGGAACTGCTGCCAAATTCAAGGTCTCACTTGAATAATCTCACTATTACTTCAGCCACCCCTTATTTCCTTTTCTCTATAATCTTCATGTAAAGAGTACACTAGTCTATCAGCTGGGCAGCCTTTGCCTGTTACCCCAACCCCAGACTTTTCTGCACTGTAATACCACTATCAGGCTAGAGAGAGGAAAACAATCCTACAGAAAACAGTGTTTTAGCTCATTATTCTCCAGATTCTGGGGCCGATTTTCTGAAGACTTCATTCTGGATTTATCTGTTCCCCTATGGCTTTTGGCAGCTCTGAGATTCCTGCTGACTTTACCAAAAAAAGGAACCTAGTTTATCAGAAAAGCAGAAGGAGTGTAACTCTGACATACGAGAAGAAGAAAATCTTGTGTAGGCAGTCAGCAGAAGGGGAAGGAAAGCCCAAAGGAGTTACCGAGTCTCATGCAATGTTTCACATTGCTAAAACTGGTTATTTGAATACACTGGTAGGTCTTCTGTGTTAATTAGATGTTATTTAATGATGTCAATCGGTTCCTAGGGACCTAGTGGCTCAATACAGCCCCCGCGATAGCTCACACCATTCATGTTTTCCTCAAATATCCCGAGTTAGTCAGTATTTGTATCACCTGGATTGTTCAGGGACAGTCAGCGGCTGAAACGGGTAAATATTTTACGTACAGACAGGGATTTGGGCTTTTCCTCACCATAATAAAGTTTAAATCTGAGGCTTGAGCTGTCAGTGCAGGTCCTTTTATTTTTTAAAAATTCTTATTATTTATTTTAGGACTACCAAAAATCCAGGGTTTTTTTTTTTTTTTTTTTTGTAGTCCTTTTGCTTTAGTTTTGGAGTTCGGTTTGTGTATTCCACGGCTGCTGTCGCTCCCCCCTCTCCCGAAAGGCGATCCCTGGACAGACGCGCGGGGGCAGCGGCCAGCCTCGCGGTCCCGCGCCTCCGGCAGCGGCACAGCGCCCCCGCCCTGGAAACCCTCGGGATTCCCTATCCAGCCGCCGGCCCCAGCGCGCCCATCCTGGAATCCGCGGGAAGCGGCGCCCAGCATTCAGGCTCCGCCGCGACGGGGCAAGCACAGCTACGGCGCTGCCAGGGCGGAGAGCGGATCGAGGGGCTCCGGCAGCGCTCACCGCCGCCGGCTTTCCCTTCGCACGCCGGCCGGGAGCAGCTCCGCGGCTGAACCACCGCATGGTGCGGCTCCACATGCCGCGGCTCCCCTCGGCGGCAAGGTGAGTCTCCGGCAGCACCACCTGGGCCGGGGGGCCGAGGGGAACGGGGGGCCGAGCAGATCCTCCCGACGGGCTCCCAGACAAGGCCTCCCGGCAGCGGCGGCTGAGCCGGAGCGCGGGGGCGGCGGGCGGGAGCCGGGCGTGGCGCGGGCGAGGGCAGACCGGG